>PQXI01000015.1:0-278289 GCA_004786145.1 Botrytis paeoniae | reverse complement strand
GGGGGGGGGTGGCTCGAGATAGTTTGGATACTATTTAGGTAGCTATGCTATTTAGGTAATAAGCTCGGATTATATGTTGGATATGATTGAATCTGAAAATATGCCACACAGCTCGTCCAGCTCATCCAGTTTCGAACGCAGAATAAATCAAGTTCTGGTATTATACAAGTGCAGGTGGTTTATTCAATCTGATACTCGTCTGTAGAGTATTATTGGAGAGAGAGGATGAGTTGGAGTGTTGAATACTGGTCTGGACGTTGGTCCTAGACGTTGAGGCCATTTGATTGAAGTCCTGACGAATAGGAAGTCTTATTGCTGTGGGATAAGATAGAATGGGACGGGATATATAATCCTATTTTTACAGAATATACTGTCTCTCCGATCATCTTTGATCAATTACAATTATGGAATGATGAATAGGAATGAGCCTCATAATACATTTGTCAAATGGCAGAATCTCAATTAAAGAATCGTCTGGTGGAGATGAGATAGTAGGGAAGGAAAGAAGGAGGTGATGGAATGCGCTATGGGTAGTAGGCTGTGGGATTAGTATTATTTTTGGTGGGGGTTTGAGTTAGTGATTGAGACGTATGTGGAATTGCTATGGGTTATGGTTGATGATGCAGATAGAAACGGAGCTGGGTGGAGATGTGGATAGTTATGAGAATGTCGATCTGAGAAGATGATGACATTTTGAATGTGGCTTTTATATTTTTATATTATACCCTTTTTTTATGAGCAGTTGTTGAATATATGTTGTTGGAGATTGAATCTTGATATGTGGATGTGGATAGGAGAGTAAGAGAATGTGAATGTGGATGTGAGCGAGAGAGGGATGGAGTTGGAAGGGGGTAGAGGGATGTGGCAGAGGGGTACAGGGGCGCATAAGTGAGAGGGAGAGGGAGAGGGAGATGGAGAGGGAGAGGGAGAGGGAGAGGGAGAGGGACGGGATGAGATGAGATGAGATGAGATGAGACAAGATGAGAAGTAGTAATATAAAAAATTCATCACAATCTTATTGTCCCATATAAGAGAGAGGAAATTTGAAAGAGAGCTGTGCGAGAGTTTTTGTCTAGTTGCATGGTGTATGAACGTAGGTGAATGACTTCAATTCAATGGCCATTATACCAAACCTAAGCGAATGCGAAAGAGACTAGCTCTTTCAGTAGTCCTTATTTAGGGCCTATTACTTGTAGAATAGCTAGCTCTTTGGATAGAATACAATATAGACATTTAGGACCTACAGATCGTAGGTGCTGCGTCTTTCGTATCCTTCTCAAACTAATAGATGGTGTGATGATATGATGAGTGAATGAAGAGATAGATCGAAGAATGAATAAATAAATAAATTGAAGAGAAGAGAAGAAAAGATAAATAATCCTTCATGATATAGTTATACTAAATCTATAAATCAAAATCAAAATTATCTTCTTCAGGATTTAGAATTTATAGTATATTGCTTTTTGGAATTTGGATGGGTTTGGATGGAGGTGGGATCGCTAGTATGGATAGGGTTAGCTGGGTGTTTATCTATCTATCTGCTTGAATATGTGAGAAAATTGGCGATGGGATTGAGGGATGGAATGGTATGTATGTATATATTATGCATAGGCAGTTAGCTGGATTTGAGAAGTTTAGAAGGTGGGGGAGGATGAGAATGAGGATGAGGATGAGGATGAGGATGGGGATAAAGATAGATATGAGTATAAGTATAATGTAATCGGATATTGGGATTTGAAATTGTGAGGTGAAGTGAAGCTATGAGTTTATGCTTGAGAAGTAGATACATTGGTTCTGGATTTCTTCCCTGCTGAATCTCATGTTAATATACAGGGGGAGGTGGGAGTTAATATTTTACCATTTACATTTCTCATTACGCGAGGAAAAAATACAGAGTATTTATAAGTTATTAACTTATGTAAATGCTATTCGCCGAGTATATAGGTATGTACCGACTATATACCAATCATTCATAGCGATTCCAAATTCATCGAACTGTCCATTCAAAAACTCGAAAGGAATTTCTTCAATTGTATCTAAAACTGTCTCTGTTCGATGTACAAGAAGAGGTAAATATGACTCTGGAGACTCATGGATAAATATAATCTGATGCTATGTGTTAAAGCTATAGTAAAGATTGATAGAAAAGCCATTTCCTCAATAATACAAATATAAGATATGATACCATTTATAACCACCCACCTCATTCTCAGATCCGAAAAATTCAAACTCCCATCTATAGAAATGAAGATACAAAGCAAAAACATAAATCCTTCATTCTCCCATCAACAAACCAACCCAGTAATTCATTCGCCTACCCCCTAAACATCCATTCATCTTCTCATCCCTACCCATCCAAAATTTCCCTTATCCCACTCGCTTACCAGCTGCACCAAACCGTACCAAACGAACCCCTCCCACGTCTCCACAACCCACTCAATACGCGAAAAAAAATCTTTCTCCACTAGAGATCTCAACTTAGAATTTTGATTTATATTATGAAAATTAGACACCAGTGTATATAAGAAAGGCCTGATAGTTCAGTGGTAGAATTCTTGCTTTGGGTTTATTGAATCTAAACTGTAAGAGGTCTCCGGTTCGATCCCGGATTAGGCCCCATATCTTAGGTTTGATCCCGGATTATGTCCTAAGAGTTTATCTTTTTGCTTTTTGTGGGTGGAAATAGGTAATTTTTTGTTTCTTATTTATTAGGTTGGTTAGTTAGTAAGTACCTAGATAGTGGTAGTGAATATGAGATGATGATGAACTGGGAGAGGGAGGGTTGAATTTCTTCTTCGAATCATATTATTGTTGGATCTGCAAGTGATTCTTTATTGATGTAATAATATATACATAACTCTGGACTTGAAGGCTCAATACATGATATCTTCGTTTTATAATCATGCCCTATGAAAACCATAACTCAATAATTCATACTCATCTAATATCTATCTATACACAATTAAATCTCCATTTATCCCCTCACCTCCTTTATCCCAAATTCCATTCTCCTCTTTCCAAAAACTCCATTCCCACCACTTAAACACTCATCTTCATATCGATCTTCCCATGTGGTTTATATCCTCTAACCTCAAATTCCTCTGGCTTCCATCCATCTACAACTCCACTACCTTGGTCCTCCCTCAAAATTCCCAATTCGGGAAATTCTCTGGGTTCTCGCTCAAGTTGTACCTTTAATGCATCAACATGATCAACATAAACATGTGCATCTCCCATTGTGTGTGTAAATGTACCGGGTGTAAGATCGCATGCGTGAGCGAGAATATGTGTTAAAAGTGCGTAAGAAGCAATATTGAACGGGACACCAAGTCCCATGTCGCAGGAACGTTGGTAGAGCTGGCAATGAAGAATGCCTTTAGGTTTTGATTCTGGATTTGAGGGGTTTGTATTTGGTTCGGAAGTTGAGGATGTTGTAGAACTTTTCGGGAACGAAACATAAAATTGCGCAAACATATGACAAGGTGGCAATGCCATCAACTTGATATCTGCTACATTCCATGCACTCAAAATGATTCTTCTATCCCATGGATTATTCTTGAGCTTCCATACAATTTCTGCTAATTGATCAACACCTTGTCCTGTATAATCTGTCTCGGCATCGATATATTTGGCGCCGAAATGTCGCCATTGAAATCCATAGACGGGACCCAAGTCTCCTTCGGCACGGTGAGAAAGACCGATGGAGTCTAGATATGCACGGGATCCATTTCCATCCCAAATTTTTATTCCGGCAGCGGAGAGGGGTAGAGAAGAAGTGGAACCGGATATGAACCAGAGGAGTTCAGTTAGGACGGCGCGGAGAAATACGCGTTTTGTTGTGAGGAGGGGAAGAATCGGGGTTCCCGTAGGAGACGTGAGGGAGAACTTTAAAGGTGCGGGGGCGAAGAGGGAGATGGTGCCAGTTCCTGTTCTATTTGATTTTTTTCGTCAGTTATGTATTCTTCTGGGGATTATAATGAATGAGCAAAATAAAGGATGAGAGTTACCGATCAGGACGATGTTCACCGGTTTCTAAAATTTCACGGATTAAGTCTAGGTATTGATATTCTTCATGTTTCTTGGGAGTAGAACTTGAATTTGGAGATGGTATTGGTTCTGTGGATTCCTTTGTAGCAGGAATTTCGCGAGGAAGAGTAGAGAGTTCTTCTTCAAGTGATGGTGACATCTTGATTCTTGCTAAGTTGGGAGAATTTGATAACTGATGTGAAGAATTTGTATTGTTGTTCCAAAAAGTTGTGTGAAATTAAAGTGAAATGGAAAATGGTGGTGAGACGCGTTTGGACGCGTAAAGTGGTATTTCGGCGCTAGATATGAGAATCATGCCTGAGGCCAGAAATGTTCAATTTCATGAGCTGACAATCTAGAGGAGATCACCATTTTCAAATTACACAAGCTAATTATCTCTGCAATTGGCAAGAACAAAGGCTGCGAATCCGCACTTATTGTCAATTCTCAATTCAGCCCCTCCTGACAATCATTAAGACTGCTCTACTATCGTCACATGATTCAGTTGCCATCATCTAGATTAATGTCCAAAATCCAACCGCTAGTATCGGCTTGATCAGTAATCATTCCATAGACCGAAAAGTCAATTTAAAGCCCATTCATTTAAGTACAAACTCATATCATTGTTATGCAAGCAGAAATGTGGGTTTGTAACGTTACGGTGCGGAGCAACTTTGTTTCCGAATTACCAATATGTCGTTTGTATACAGTCTAGAAGGGAGACAAGGAAATTCAAGTTGAATCCGAGCAGTTTGTTAAGATCCTGAGAAATTATATAAATATATAGTTCGTAGAATTTCTTCTCAAATCAAGCAGTCATCTCATAACTTTCATCTTCCGTTTGCAGTCTATATATATCCAGGCAACATAAAGACAGCTTCGTTGAGAATTCGGAATTCTAAACACAACATCTATCCGCATATTTGTATAACAAAATGGCCCCAAAAACAGTTTTGATCACTGGCTGCAGTGAGGGTGGTATTGGAGATGCTCTAGCAAAATCTTTTCATCGCCAAGGTCTTCGAGTTTTCGCTACAGCTCGCAATCTTGCTAAAATCGAACATCTTAAAAAGTTGGGACTTGATACTCTTTCACTAGATGTCACAGATTCAGCATCCATCAAGGAGGCTGTTGATGCCATAGCATTAAAAACTGGAGGAAAATTGGATTTTCTCGTTAACAATTCCGGTGCTGGTATGTTTTAAGAATTCATATGGCTGGGCCAGTATCTCAAAGTAAATACTCACAAAATCTAGGTTACGCCATGCCACTGCTAGACTCTGAAGTATCAGTTGCTCAAAAGATGTTCGACACTAATGTCTTCGCTCTCGTAGCAGTAACACAGGCGTTTGCACCACTTCTCATTTCCTCCAAAGGGACAGTTATTAACATCGGCTCAATCGCTGGCATTAGCCCCGGATATTGGCAAGGATATTACAATGCAAGTAAAGCAGCAGTAAACTTAATTACTGATCAACTTCGTCTTGAACTCGAACCTCTCGGTGTTAAAGCCATTCTTGTAATCACTGGTGGGGTGAAAACCAAATTTTTCGACAATCAACCATCGGTCAAATTACCAGATAACTCGCCATATGCCCCGGCGAGAGATATGGTTGAATCTGCTGCGGCAGGACATATCATATTGAGCACTGCAGTGGACGTCGATGTTTATGCCAATAAAGTAGTGAAGAACGCTTTGAAGAAGCATCCACAGACACATCAATTGGCTGGTGGGGATGCTTGGACGATTGGGTTCGTCTCGACCTTCTTGTGGCATACTATTTGGGTACGTATCGAATCTTCTGGTTGATTGATGACACTAACAAGTAATAGGATTTGTTGCTACCCTCTCGATGGAATATACCAGAATTGAAGAAGAGACTCTCAGCGGCGAAAAAAGAGGGTTAGATTGCAATAATTGAGCTGGTGTTTTGTTTTAGGTGCTAAGCGTCGTTCGATAATCTAATGGAAATTTTGAGAAATTATATAGCTCTATCCTCTTTCTTTCCACATACTTTGGTTGTTTGCCGCTCCCTAACTCTCAATGTTTGGCATGAAGCATTATGAGTAGTCTCTGTGTGCTACTCCTACGGAATCAGAAATCAATGATGATGGATATTGAGCTGCGGGGTTGTGATCTAGACACAGAATTTTATCATTTAAACTTCGTTTTATCGTCTCTCATTCGGCGAGAAATTGATGCTGCAGTGTTCTTCAACATGGAGATTCTGAACCTTGTCAGAAATACTTACTCTAGAATTTCTGGCCATGACTAATTACTTCATTTGGGAAAGTTCCCACTGAGTGATGATCCAAAGCTGGGTCTCGCAGCCAGACTATATGTCTGCGCCTGTTTTTTTTTCGCTCATCAGATTGACTCAGGTAATAATTACCTTAGTTGGCTACATTGAAATGATACGCAGAGCTTTCCTAGAATTTTGTGGAGAGTATACCTTTGGAATGTTGAGAGACTGTATTTCAGAGTAAGATGTCCCGATAATTTGAGATATTCACCACGAGAACTTGTTATTAATGATTTATGGGATTCGCTTAGTCTAATACCGCCAATTGATAGTTCGAAAAGCTTATAGGTGATGTTTCCTGTTTCTATTTCCTCGGAGAGTGCGTTTATGAACCTCGACGCAGTTTGACTAGAGTACCTTTTTATCTCGACGAGAGAAACCCCTCAAAGTCCCAAGAGCTGTGTGCTCATCTGATTGCCGGCTGGACAATAGTCCTTTTAATAATAACTTACAAAAGAGCGGATTTCAACATTGTCTTCAACTCTAATGCCAGCCCTTATTCTCCCCAGCCTCAAGATCTTTGCTGCAGCTCCAATGCGTACATTATCCTCAATTACAGCACCTGTTTTAATAATTGCTGATTCTCCAATTACAACATTCCTTCCAATGATGTCATTTTTTTCAATTGATACATTTGCGCCAATGCGTACATTCCAGCCAATTTTCACGCCGCATTCCACGTTTGTATAATTGTTGATCTCTGTTTCGCCAGCGATTTGGACATTTTCGTATACATGTACACCAATTCCAATCACTACACCAGGACCAATGTAAACATCATTGTCAATTCTGCACCGGGTTTTTAGGATGATCATTTCATCACTGGCGTTGAGATGAACCATAGAGCCAATTATACCAGGTTCGCAGATAATAATACCGGATGCGCCGCTAATCTTGATACTACAAGGTGAGCTGTCAGTAGAGCCTTCGTTTCGGATATTGACTATACATTACTTTGATATATCGAACCCATAGCAGTGTGCGTCTGCCGCCACGGTATGATACCTAGTGAATATTGTGTTGGTGACGGCCAGCCCGGCTGCAGCTTCGCTGCTATAAATTTGTGAATTTGCGTATCCATAAGCATCAGCGCTGGTAGAATAGACGTTTTGGCCTGTGAAATTAGCCATAGCTTCCCGCTTATGCCTGTCAAAATCGATATTCCGTGCTAAATGTGCCATTATTGATTTTCATATTGATGCGAATACTGTTTTTGTCTTTCTATGAGTGGTTGAAGAGTACGTCTAGATCATCCATGACTTCAATACCAGTGGATTATCATCTTGGGAAACAGAGATCGAGTTATTGATTTATAGTTTGTGATGTTCACTCATTCAAAAAGCCACAACGGAGACTTCTCGATTGTTATGAATTGTAGCCATTTCAAGAAACCACAAGTGCAGCCTTCCCACTAATCTGAAATGCAGTTTATCAGAAAGTTACTTTTTTTTTTTGAATTCAGTGAGATCATTTACATGGTTGGAGATACTTGCTTCACTTTGCAAATCATACCGCTGTAAAACACTGAGGACTTTGATTTAGTCTGTCGATCTGAATTATTGGGCACTCTGCGCAATGAGCAGGCGCTTTTATACTAGTCGTATGTGCACGTTAGTCATCTCAAGGAACGAAGATCTAATTCTATCATAGTCTAAAGTTTGAGCTTTGCAGTCATCTTAGAAATTCACGAGTGGAACCTTTCGTGATGCATGTAATCAAGCCACTCCAGGAAACCACGATTAGAACTCCACTTTTATTAGGTGATTTATGAATTCCTACCACTTTCAATTTGTAAATCACCGAAAGTAGACTATATGTTTGAACATCTACGCAAGTATATTAATGTATGTCTAGCTATAGAATAACAAGACTGAAAAGGATAGCAGCAAGGATGTTTCCATGCCTGCTACACTAATGTGCACCACGAACATGAGGAATATTCTCCTCGACTATTTCATCGTCTTTTAAGGTGACCCCTCTACCTATCTGTACTCCTCCAAGCACATCAGCATACCTGGCTGTATAAGCTCTATCTCAAATTCTTGCATCTTGCCGAACTTTAGCGTCCCCCCTGATCAGAACCTTTCGACCGAGCTTCGCTCCATTGAGAACCCACGAACCTCTGCCAATTCTTGTTCCATCTCCAATGTGTACCTCACTCTCAATGATTGCACCAGCTTCGATGATGACCTCCGCTCCCATAACACAATGTGCTCCAATTTTTGCTCCAGGACCGATTTTCGAATTTTCACCTATGGAAGTTGATTTACCAATCTTCACTTCTTCACCAATGAGAACTGATGTTCCAATCTTCGCATAAGATTCAATCTTAGTGTTTTGCCAGATTTCCCCGTTCTCCTCAATTTCCGTGTGGTGGTCGAGTTGTACCTTGTCATGAAGGTGGAAATTTGCTTTGATATTCACTTTAGATTCAAGTACGCATTCAGTGCCGACTGTAATAGGTTTAACTATACCATCGACAGCACTGCGTGAGTTGAGGGTGGTGTCATGACCAAATCTTACTTCCGTAGAAATGTTGTTGGGCGGATTCGAGGTCGACTGACGTCTATATGAAAAATTAGCAAAGTAGAACTGCTATCTGAACGGATTATGGACACCCTACCCTTCAGCTGTGGTGATCGAAGTTATGGAGTGGTCATCTCTTGGAACTCTCTGCATATTTGGTGAAGCTGGGTATTCTGAATTCGACACGATTATTGTAAGTGTGCAAGGTATTGTTATCGGGTCTCAATATTTTCGAGTAGTAAGGAACATAAGCAAGAAGAAAAGAAGAGGAAAGGAAGGGAAGGGAAGGGAAGGGAAGGGAAGGGAAGGGAAGGGAAGGGAAGGGAAGGGAAGGGAACTCCTCGAACCCTATAAGGTCACATTTGGCTACCATTTTTGATTCATCTCCCGAGTTTGCAGTCATTTTAGACTCATCATGCTCAACTCATACATAGATCCTATCGATGAGTGTTTTTGGAGTCATACTTCTCACATCATGAATGGTACGCGCCTGAGCGGTGAAATAATAGTATTGACTGTCAATCTGTGGAAGGGATTGAATGACACGATATCAAGTGGAATTTGTTTTGTAAAATCCTTCTTATGTTCAAGATAGGATAATCTTTCTTCGGATCATGATTCATGAAAAAAAGGCAAACCCCGAGATTTATAAAACCCCATGGTTTCACTCAGAAGGTATAATAATTCATCGCTGAATTCTACTCGAGTGTTTGAAGAGTAAGGGCGAGTAAGAGGCTGAATTGGAAAATTCCAGCACTGCATCCAGACGAGGTCATCCAACTGGAGATCGAGAGAAGAACGACTCAGCAGTAAATTGATAGGTATTAAATTGTTGCAAGTATTATATGGGAATGTGATTCCGGAGTATCCAAATCCTAAAGGCTAAATGATAGTCCAAACAATGAATCCTCTGATATGGCATGATGTTACGATGTTATATTCTCAGGCTTACAGTTCTTAAGGTATTTCATATGCAAAGCTAGATTCGATATACTAATTCTTACACACGCATGGTGCAAAAATGCGGTCTTGTTCACTTCTATATACAGCCATTCACGCCATTATATTGACGAGGTTATGAGCACTCATTTCACTGCTTCACTATTATCACTATACTCAAGTACCTTTTGAAACGTCAAACTCATCAGATCTTGAATGTAAATATCAAAAACATATCAAAGATTTGCAAAAAACATACCGATTATTAAGACCGTGCCGAAAGATCCGCATCATATTTCGAGGTCACCTCTATGACTGCCTATGATCTTAGAGCATCGAGTGCCAGAAGCAAAAGAACAATCCCGCCTGGGAACCCGGTCCTAGCTCAAGCGAGCATAGAGATCTTCATTATATCTAGTGACATGTGCAGAATAGGTGCAACTATAGAAGGAAACCCCAAAAACGTCAACGATAGAAAACCATCAAGGTAGCAATATTACATGCTCAGAGTTTTACCTAACTCCAAATGTTCCTCTACACCCCCTAAAATCCAAGAAGAATGTGTCGCCCAAATGGAAAAAGTATCAAAGCCGAAGAATATTACTTTGGCAACATAACTCCGTTGTCAAGCCTCCTGATAATCTTGGCAGGAACACCACCAACAAGACAATCTGTACATGCATCAATATCTAAACGAATCGATTTCCCAACCCGATCTATCGCACGTGCTTGAAGTGCGCATCATAAATGAAAGGCTGAAAGACCGGAATGAGAAATGCACAATACTTACTTGCTTCAACATCCTTGGCCACAACAGCCCCAGCTGCAACCGTCGATCCATTCCCAATAGTAACCCCTGCAACTATAACTGCTCTTCCCCCAATCCAGCAATCGTCGCCAATAACTATTGGTTTTGCATAAGAACCCATTTGGCTTTGGTTTCTCGACACAGCGTCAAGTTCATGCGTATCAGTACATATACAGACACCGGGTCCAATGAGAACACGGTCGCCAATTTGAACTGGTGCGCTATCAAAAATCGAGACACTGCAATACCGTACTTAGTAGAATCTTGGCCGGATAGCAGTATGTGACATACTCCCTGTTGATATAGACATCTTGACCAATAAACGTGTTGCAGCCCCAGGTGCAGAATAATGGAGCCTCGATATTGGTATCCAGACCAAGTTTGCCAAACAAGGTCTTGGCTACGGCCATTCGACGAATTTTGAGGTCGTCAAGAGTATCTTCATCGTTTATGGAGTTGTCGTTGAATTTAAGTAAATGCCGACGTACGTTCAACTTGAATTTGGGCATACAATCGGCTAGACATGCCTTGAAACTGAACGCCACAAAGATCAGTGATTACATCAATGTATTGTTGAGTCAAGATGTACTGACTTCATTCCTGAAATCATCTTCTTAAACTCATCACATATAGGCTTCGGAATGTCGGTACTTTCAACCATTTTTATCAAGTCTTGGTTAAATCTTACGGCCGCCATGATGCTGTTCCCTTTTGGAGCTAAGTAGAAAAACAAAAGACATTTTCGAGATTTATGAAGGCACTGCAGAGAAATCAAAGTGAATCACATTCATGTACTATACCTCAAATTTCTATGGCGTGACAATTCCAATTAGAAAGGTTGAAAATCAGTCTACCTACCATTCAGATTCAAGTAGGCAAGAAGAATAGTGTTGTGAACCAATGTCGGAATACCAATTAGGTCGTTCGGTGGATATTGAAAAGGCTGAGAGAGTACAGCCACTCGGCGTAGAATATGTCGATCCTGTTTCGTAGATGAAGATGGAATTTAATGGAATTGTGAATCATGAAATTAGGAAATTCTCTCGTACCACTCTTTGGAAATATAAGTATACTTGAGTGTGACCAACCTTTTGCGAGTGAGAAACCCAAAATAACGGAAAAATAAATCATCACAATTCGAAATGGAACTGATATCTTGCTGACCCAATACCAATAGAGATGGATGTCTCCTAAACGCCATGCTCCAAATTTTAAAATTAACTATTCATCACAATTCTTTTTCTTTCTTCGACTTCTCGGGTCGCTCTAATAAATGTTCCCGACCCGTGACAGGTGCGTTACCTACGGCAGGTTTACCGCCGAAGGTCTCGAAGCCTTTGTGGAATACAAATTCAACTGCTTCCTCGACAGGCTTGTCAAACAGGAAAGGTAAAGCGGGTACAGCAGCCAGTCCCAGACCTATGGGGCCCCATGTTCTAACCCTTACATTCTTGACATTCTTCATATATTTACCGGAATACCGCACAATTGAATGAATGGTAAAGGCGGGTAAACCTGGTCGCGTTAGTAATGGGTACTTGGTGGAACTCTTCTAACATGAATGTCGGCATGAATGCGAGAGAGAAAATCAATGCACCTACCCATAGAAGCGATTCCTTGAAATAGGGCACGCTGTGCCATTACTGTCCTATAATCTTCCAGTGGTGCAACTTGACGAGGTTTCAATGACACCACGTTCTCATTGGCGACTATCTTAAGATCTGTCTTCGCATCATTGTATCGATCGTGCATTGCTTCTCGCGGAAGTTCCGGATGCAAAACCTCCTGATTTCTACAGTATGCCTTGTATCCCTCATGTGTGACATCGCCAATGAGATAGGCCCATGAAACGCCATAAGCTGCTCGAACCCAGTTTGGATGAGCTACCGGTCGAAAAGACTCCCCGATATCTGATGTATAAGCTACGTATCGTTGCGCAGATAATAGGGCTATTAGAAATCTTAGCCAAAATTTTGGAACTGCATGCCGTATGAAAAAACTGACCTGTTCGTATGCGAGAAGCATAGGCCGCGTATCTAATATTGCTTTCGGTGGTCTGAGGAGCACTGTCGCATCACAATTAGCATTTTGTGATTAAAAATAGTGCTTGATGAGCTTATGTAAATCTCGAGTGCAAGAGGCTAGCTAAGACAAGAGTCTCATGGATACATACTATCCATCATAAAGCTCATCATAGAAGTTGTCCTCCTTATCTGCTTTGTCTATGATTCTTTGCATGCCATCAGGAAGCTTTTCCACGTCCGGTAGACCAGTCGGGGGTGGACCTCGAGAGTTATTGTTATCCTTTCCAGCCATCTTTCGTTTTTATACTGAAGAGATTGAAGTAGAATACAAGTGAACGGTAAATAGTGTATCAAGTAGATTCGAACAATCGGATTGGCTGTTTTAATTGTGAAAAAGGATACGTTGTATGTTTGATAGATTCAAAGACTGGTGTCTTTTGTCGCATTCCTTTTCTATGACCTCGGACGGAAGAACTCGTCAAGTATTAACCGGTGTTCTCGTCCGGTTCTGGCATGGGGAAATGACGATACTCACGAGTGGGGGATTGATTGTTCCTGGTACTCCTCTAATTCCTAGACGCTAAAAGGTGGAGTGGAAAGCTGGAAGCGGAGCCCTTTTGCTTGCCTCCTTACTTTGTTCTGTCCCTCAACGCGGGACGGGAAGACAATCGGCATCTCGGAATCTTTCGGTGCGCGCTTGGCGCTTAAATCGCCTAGCTTGGAAATTTGTATGGCTCCAATTCAATCAAACTGTACCGGATCAATACTATCACGAACCTTCACTCCGTCACCGCAACCATATTCGAACAATTATCAATTTAGTCAAACCTTCGAACTCGTCAAAATGGTTTCTTACTACCAAATCGCCGGAAAGCAAGTTGGCTCCCACTATGTAGGTGACCTATTCCGAAGTCCTCTACTCAAAATCTTTGATTTTTCCTTCATGCAATTGAACAGGCTACGCAGTGAGCAGAAGTCAAGGAGTATTACTAACAGGAACCGCAATACTAGTTAGCTATGGCAGTTCTCGGTTCGATGGCTGGACTCGTCACTTTGTCTACTCGTGGTGGATCTGCTGCAAAGAAGGAGTCAACTCCACCAATTAACGCCAAAAGTCCAGAGGAGGAGAAATACATTAAGTAGGTTCAATAAGAGGATCTTTTGATTCCACAGGCATATATCATTTGCATGCTCTAACATCTACTAGGGACTTCATGGCAAGCATTGAGGGAAGCAAGGATGGAAACAACGCAGACTTGACCAAGAAGGATGCAGGAAGATAATGGATATATCATGAATTGAAAATGAGCGGCTGAACCTTTTTGCCAATCGACTTCGCAGGTTCGGGTGTAAATATAGAATGCGGTCAAAACCTCATCAAATCGAGCAGACATGCAGATACCATATTAAGATCCGAATTCCGCGATCTTCCTGATATTCCCCACCCCCATCTTCGTACCAATTACCAGTAGATGAGTCTCAAGAGGAGACAACATGTACTTGCATTGATTGGAAGGAAGTATCGCCATTGTGATCAAAGGGCCTATATTCCCGCAGCCATTAATAGACGTTGTTCGCAGTATCATGATTTACTGCTTTTCAATTCATTTCACGGTTAGTGCCTGGTCAATTTTTGTCTATCATCAGCTTCTGAAGCTATTTTATAAAAGTTGCTTGTTTGTAGATTCTGTTATCCATTAAAAGTCATATTTCTTTTCCGATTTCCTTGCTCGATTCACCGAGCTTGATTCACAGAGCGATGAGAAATACGAAAATGATCCTCCTCACCCCACCCAATTCCTCCGCTTAACTATTACTGTACTTGACGTTTTCCTCAATTAAAAACTACCAAGTATTTTCCTATGCTTTACAAACTTCAAAGGCCACTCTAGATTGATATTGGACCCTATCCAACCTTGCCTGTCTAGTTGCCAAGCACCATGCAGCCTCAGCAATGAAATCATGTCAAACAGCAATGTGAAAAGCACGATCGAAATAACTTCAACCCACCACTCATCTTTGTTAAGCAGGATTAAGGTTAATTTTAGGTTAAAATACAAAGTTCGGTCTGTTGGCCGTACACCATCCTTTGAGTTTGACGAGGAAGCATCCCTTAACGCGATGTGAGTATTTGGGATTTACCAATTATACAACGATACTAGAGATTTGTGGATATGAATTCTAGACAAAGCTGTTGATATACATTTCCTGTGCTGATATATATTTTATTTGTCGATGTACATGTTCTCTGTCAATATGCATATGTTCTGTCAGCATACATGGAGGTTCTAGATTGAATGTTGGGAACTAAATGGACGCTTATGGCTTATCCTGAAGTAGATTCGGGTTTGTATAAAAGGACTGCGATTCACCACCGAAGTTGAGATCAATACCAAGCTATCAATCAACAATTCACTTTACACTCAACTTCAACTTCTATAACATAAATTCTTCTCGTTTTAAGCCTATTTAGCCCGGAAGTGTCTCTTAGTATCTCCTTTGTTTCACAATATACCTACAACATGCCACCATATGAATTTAACCCGCGTATCTCAAAAGGTAGACCAAATCATCCTTGTAACTATCTACCGGCGAAGAAGATTATCGACAAAATAATGGACAACCTCCAGATCGAGATTTATCAGTATGTGACCCCCAATTCTCATACATCCTCTCCAAGTGAGAACAAGTATATGGATGGGGTTCTTCCAATTTCAACACGCAAGACAGAACTAATCAAGCCCCACAGAAATACGGTCACGGCTCCGAGACCAAAGACAAATATGCATTGGCACAGTGTGACTTTATGAAAAAACTTTTATTCAATGATAGTGAAAAAGGGCAAGCTGAGAGACAGGTAAGGAAGATGAGAGAGTGAGAAAGGAAAAAGAGGCAAACCAGAAACGGAAAGACGGCGAGAAGAGCAGAAAGGAGCAGGATAAGAGGCTCAAAAAATATGGAGAGCCGAGCGGAGGACGTAAAGAGGAGCGCCATGGTTTGCTGGACGGAAGTTCAAGGAGACACTAGACATTATGAGGCATTTTTATTGGACAAAACCTGATGAAAAATTGAGTTTTTTTATGCTGTTGAGGCCTGGCTGGATCAGGCTGGAGTTAAGGTTGAATTGAACATCATAGCAGGGATTTATAAAGACTCAAATATCATTCATTGTTTGGCAGAATAATTATACTTTTGTGAGAAAGGATGTTTTCATTGGGGTCCTTAGATGTTATCAAGCACTCTGTCTCCGCCGCGAGCTGTCCATTTCACAAAATCAACAAGTATTGTTATCTTGTTTCGCAACTACAACTTGGACATTCGCACTTCGAGAAGCTTCTGTCGAGTCCTTACCCAGAAGTTTCCAGACACAGCTCATGAAACAGAATATGTTCAACACTGTCCAAGAATTTATCCACAGACTCTTTGGCATAACAGACTTCATTGTGACAAGCGGTAGTTACGCATGTCGTCTGCTAAGACCACTGATACGTGGCCAGGTAGCAATAGAAGATTGATCGATACATCCAATACCACTGAGTGAGGGGACACTGGGCATGAGTATTCCCGGGACCGGAGCTTACGAAAATGCAAGAACCATCATCCCGCAATATTCATCATGGAGCGGGAGAATTGTCCCGTGAAAGTGTCTGGTTGTAAAGTGTCAGTAAAACCTTCGATTGCGCAGAGAATTTGGCTGTATTCAAGCATGTATGCACCCATTGGCTAATCCCTGCCATGCTTTTGGGGCTCTGGCACATAACACCTGTAGTCAAAAGAACTGAATGTTGTGAAGTTTTTCGCCAAGGGGAACACTGAAAATCATTTCTTGTGTGGCAACAACTATAGCAGCATGTGAGGCAGAGGTTCCTTAAGCCCCTTTCACGAGATGTTGTGAGGCTGTCTATATTAGCGGGAAAATATCCCAATTTGACCCAAGTATTCTATCAAGAAGTTCATGAGCTACTTTGACTAGCAACCTGATGGGCGTTGTCTTCCCTCCATGTCTTTAAATACATTCGTTTCTTTGCAAGAAAGATCTGATGACGGCTTCACGGAAGTCCTACTTGCTTCTTATAGACTCGGTTGAAGATTTTCTCCACTTTTCCCCAAGTTCTGGCGATGTATTACAAGCTCAAATAATCTGTTTGTGATTGAACCGCCCCGATTTCATCTACTCACCAATAATGGGTGCGCATCACTATCTCGGAGCTGTTTTGAAAGTAGTGTAAAGAGTGATGTTTGAGCCAGTCTTTGGCTAATATTTGAAATGAAAAACTAGAAATATCTAATCGTAGGAATGGAATTGTCAGAATATACCTGTCGAGTGTTTGAGATTTTCGTTATATCGATCGCCACGACATTAGCTACTTGCTTTCAAGTTTCCATTTGGAACTGCGGCGAAGTCATAATCAAGTGTTGCCTGTCCTTGAGATACCTGCCAAGATAAACATGGTCTGGCTGATGTCAGTGAAGGTGTCCATGAGCTCATCTAGTATGCCCCATATGCATATGAACTGTCGACATTTGAACCTGACCACATGAAATATATTATTCTTCACAATATATGGAAGCTGCCTTTGGGAACTCATCGTTGAAGCTGTTTTGGCATTCAAAAATGACCATGGAGCGAAATCAAAACTTGCTAAGCCGTTCTTCCGAAACAGAAGGAAGAGGTTAGGGCTCTGCTAATATAGTACTTTCAATCTGAATCGAAGAAATATTTTCAGTTCAAATTGAAATAGGGATCAAAGGAATAGAAAATGCACGTGTGAACGGCAAGGTTGACGAAAACTAAAGAGCTTTACACACGTATGGTCACAAGTTAGATTATCAAGGAAATTCTCATCTGCTTTATTGAAGAAACAAAGTTAGGGAATTACAAATATCAAAAAAATAACGATCGTTTAGTGAGTTTCAAGGGCAGACTTACATTATGACGTCCTTGGGCAAGCCTTATGATTACAAATAACAACATTTAGACAATAATATTCGTGACCGCAGATTTGACCCTGGCTATTTCATGAATCGAAACTTACAAAACGGCTCTCGATACATTAATGCGGTTGGAGTTTGAACGATTTGCAATCTTGATAAAAACTAAATCCAAGCCCCAGTATTGCTTTGTCTATCTTATCAATGCCACATTTAACATGTATTCAATATCACTGTAATATATAAAATCAATTGGTGATTGTCCTCTGTACAAATGATAGATTTAAAGTTCAAAGTTATTCACGGCCGTACTGAACATGTTCAATCAACACCTAACCCACGACCTAGCCGCAGGCTAGAAGAACTAGCCCCCTCTGGCTTTGCACCATGACCTTATGTTGCAGCATATGTAAATCTTGAAGAATAATACTCCGAACCCTCTGAAAGTATCACTCTGCAGACGTTATACAACGACGGCAAATCCATGCAAATTGATAATAAACTTTACACAACATTTCACAGCCAGCAACTAGTATAAGAGTTGCCAAACAACATGCCTTACTTTTCAAGCATCAGCGACACAATGTGGATGTGCTGTGATAACACATCGAGGGATAATCAAGGGGTGAGTTTATTCCCAAGAATAATACAAGAAGCTAATAATGTGCTAACTTGAGATTCAAGTGCGGTGAACGTAACAAGATGAAGTTGGACAAATGTAGCAAATGCTCTCATGGAAAATGCGATAAATGCAGGGTAACGCGATTACAGATGTTGATGGAGGACTTCATAGACACCGATAAAGTAAAGGAAGCGTTGGAGTCGCAACTAAAGGAACCCCCGACAGTAAGATCTATCGAAAAAGTAAATGATATTTAAGGGCAGTGCTGGTCGACAGATATTATGCGAGATTGGATTGGGTGAGGTTTCCTGCAAGATCAAAGGCATTCGAAATCTTAAATTATATTCTCAATGAATATAGAGGCAGGCACAGTATGGAATCGCAACGAGAACTGGTCGCATTTAATCGGTCGAAAGATGGAGATAAGATTTAAGGGCAGTCAGTACAATGTATTGAGGGAAATCTGTGTCTGCACTTGCAGATAGATCTATGGCATGAATGCGATTTTGTCTATAGAGTTTCAAGACTACCATCTGATATCGAATTCGGGGTGAATGTAGGATAAGCACAGAATGGCTTGGGTGCGATAACAAATGTTCTGAGGATAATTGGAAAATCACAAAGTTTGATCGATATATTGTTACACAACAATATATCGTCATTGGTATGTGGGGACATAATAGATGCCTCAAAAGTTAGAGGGTGGAATCAGGATGCATTAGCATGGGAGGTTTGTGCAGCGGCGTACCTCGAATGAATGCATATTTCAATATTCCTGATAAAGTAACATAATTCATCACTTTCCAACACTGCGCATATATGTCGCTGATAATCTCTGTGCTGTGTTTTGTTTGAAATTTGTACTATCTCGTTTGAACAATCGCTCACGAGACTTATGTTACATCAGCGCGATATATACGCCCTGACATGCTTTCTTTCTTCATAGTTCCATGATATCCTAACGCCATAACGTACATTCGTCGCAAGCCAAACACCTCAGAAAGCTGGAATGGCTCGTTCTAGAGGATCCCTTGCTGTCTCCCAAGCCAACCAATCCGACCTTGTAGTACTGCAGTACCATTAGCATTTTACTCCGAGTCATTTGTACGACAACTTACGGTAATAATCCCATTCCATTAACCTTCCATATTCCTAGCGCCAAAGCTATCACTTGACATGCAACATATGCCAATTTAACTACACCCAAATTTCCTCTTGTTCCTTCACTCTCAAAGCGTTCAAATGCTTGATTTGTAGCCATAAGCCCCATTAGGGGATTTTTGAATGCCATAACCACCATCATGATGGAAAATATTTGAAGAGAGTTTCCTGACATGTACATCATAATCGCCGTCATTGGAAGTTGTTTGACAGGGGCCAAAGCCACTTCCCATGCTTTCTTAAGCTTCAGTGTATCCATTTCAGCGGGAGTCGGAGGTTGTCGTGGGGTTTTGGTGGTTTGTTTCTGGAGAAGACGATTTTCAGCAGACGGTCAATAGTATATGGGTTGGAAATAACATACTCGGCTTGAAGAAGAGGAAGCTGTGTATCCTGGAGGATCTGGGATACCTGCTGATTTTGGCTTCGATAATGGTGGAGTATTAAGATCTACAACCCATTGGGGGGGAGGGGGAGGTGGTGAAATCGCGAGCTCCGCCATTTTGATAGGTTACGATTCTGCGGTTGAAGAATAATAGAATAGCCCGTATTCTTTATAGATTGTCGTTGTCGCACGTCGTGTTAAATTAGGTATTAAGGCAGAAACTACAAATATTAATGCCTACCTAGCAGGTAGCAAGGAAGCCGTACACTGTTCATGGAACAAGCTTCCCACGCTAGCTTAAACCCGCGATCCCGAGCTTACTAGAGCCACCCCTTTAGGTGATCTTTACTTCACGTCGTTCTCAAAGTCCGTACTGAGCTCCACGAATTACAAACATTGCATTTACATTTGATAAAATTATATCTGCGAAATTTGAGATTCCTCAAGTCGATGGAGAGATACCTGCGACAAACTCAAATATTATACTGCCGGTGATTGTGGCGCATTATCGATTTTCCCTGTGGTGCCGGCTTGGGAAACAAACGATCTCAGTGGTCGACACATTTCTTACGAGATTGAACTGGGAGGGGTTTCGTGTACGATCGAAGGTACAGCGACAAAGTCACCATACACACAAAGGGATTGAGGCTCGTACATCATGAGCTCAGGCGGGGGAGATGCGAAGCTCTTTGCAAGGGTATGTCACTTGGATCAATTATCATACAATTTCACAGTTTATTATATATCATTTGCGCCTCAACTTCCTTTCATGTGCTCGCCCGATCTGTTGCATATTTGTAGCACCTAAGATGCTTGGGGTCTTATAGTCTGCAAGATTTCAATCATCTCGGAGTTCACAATGAAGGCGCACCCTGCTATTATGTTTTTACCTTCCTATATACCACCAACCGGATATGGATCAGTTGGCTCACTTTATAATCGTTCTCCACAGGGCAAAGTCGCGGAACTAAGATTGGAATTGAATAGTGGTGGAAAGAAAGACAAGAATCATGCCGCGAAGAAGATCGCCTTGAAGAAGATTGTAGCCAATATGACTATGAGCAACAATGATATGGTCGCCCTGTTTCCAGATATTGTTGGGTGTATGCAAATACCCAGCTTGGAGATTAAGAAGATGTGGGTTGACTAATTACATTGAAAGTCGCGCGAATGAATAACTGACGCAAAAGTAGGTGCTTCCTGTTTCTGGTCAATTATGCTCGTATGAAACCAGATGTCGCTGTCAAGGCTTTACCTACTTTGCAAGAGGCAAGTTCCAAATTCCGCACTTCCCTGCCGAGACTAACCATTGCGGACTAGGATATGAATGACTCCAATCCTCTTGTCAGAGCTCTTGCATTGCGCACGATGTCATACATTCATGTTCGAGATTTTGTCGAAGCTACAGTACCACCTACAAAGCAACTCCTTCGAGACGCAGACCCGTATGTTCGCAAGACGGCAGCTTTCTGTGTCGCAAAACTATACGATCACGATAGGCATTTGGTTGAAGGCTCAGATCTAATCGACAGATTAAATTCGATGTTGAGGGATGATAACCCAACGGTTGTGGCTAGTGCATTGGCCAGCTTGATGGATATCTGGGAGAGGAGTGATGCTATTAAGTTAACTATTGACTACGGTAATGCTTCTAAGATGGTTCAAATTCTCCCAGACTGTTCCGAGTAAGCATCCTTCTCCCCAGTTTCCCAATGAGCAATCTAACATTACCAGGTGGGGCCAAACATATATCTTGGAAGCCTTGATGTCGTATGTTCCACAAGAGTCCTCCGAGGCTTTATTGCTAGCGGAGCGCATTTCTCCTCGTTTATCACATTCAAATTCTGCAGTCGTTCTTACATGCATAAGAGTAGTTTTGTACCTCATGAACTACATTAATGATCAAAAGCAAATATCGGCATTATGCCGGAAGCTCTCGCCCCCTTTAGTCACTCTATTGGCGAAGGGTCCAGAGGTTCAATATCTCGCATTACGGAATGCCCTGTTAATATTACAAAGAAGACCGGAAGTTCTACGCAACGATATTCGAGTATTCTTCTGCAAATATAATGACCCAATTTATGTCAAAGTTACCAAGCTGGAGTTGATCTTCATGTTGGCGAACGAAAAGAATATCCAAGAGGTGCTTACCGAATTGAGAGAATACGCCACAGAAATTGATGTTCACTTCGTCCGCAAATCAGTCCGAGCAATCGGAAAGCTTGCTATCAAAATCGAGCCTGCGGCTAGACAGTGTATTAATACATTGCTAGAGCTAGTGGCCACAAAGGTCACATACATTGTACAAGAAGCAACAGTGGTAATTCGAAACATTTTCAGAAAGTATCCTAATCAGTACGAGTCCATTATTGGCACATTGTGCGAGAATTTGGATTCGCTAGATGAACCCGAAGCTAAGGCTGCCATGATTTGGGTTATTGGACAATATGCCTCTCGGATAGAAAACTCTGATGTATTACTTGAAGATTTTCTCTATTCATTCGCGGATGAGCCAGTGGAAGTTCAACTTGCTCTTCTCACGGCGACCGTTAAACTGTTCATTCAAAGGCCAACAAAAGGGCAAGAACTTGTTCCTAAAGTGTTGAAATGGGCCACAGAAGACACAGATAACCCAGATTTGCGGGACAGAGGCTACATGTACTGGCGTCTGCTATCTTCAGATATGGCCACAGCCAAAGCTATTGTTATGGGTGAAAAGCCTCCGATCACAGCTGAATCGGAGAAACTCGACCCTGCCACTCTTGAGGAAATGTGCCTTAACGTTGGAACTCTTGCTACTGTTTACCTTAAACCTGTCCAGCAAGTATTCCGTTCCGCTCGCCCACGTCGCCTTACAGACTCGCCAGCTCTACAAAGGCAACATCTTCCAAATGGGGATTTGGATGCTCAGAAATCACTTTCTGCATTTGGAAACTCTCAACCTATGATAAAACCCGGTGGACAAGGTGATCTCGCTGCAGCAGTCGATGCAGCAGATGCGTTCTTTGCCGGTGTCGGCCAGCAAATGGCAAGCATGAACTTGAATGGACAGGATGAAGGATTTGGTGGTAGTCCTACCGTTGGTAGAGGCGAGATGCAATATGTGGTTAATCAGAACGCACCCGAGCAAGTTTATCAACCTGCAGTAGGACAGGGTTCCAACGGTGATTTACTTATGTTTAATTGAAAGTTTTTAGCGACTTATTTCTGCTACGGTATTCGGGGAAGGGTTTTATGGCTAAACATATTCGTACTGGATATGACATACTAAATAAATGGGAATCTTCTTTTTTCTTCAATTACTGTTCTTAAAATTTAGGATAAAATAATTACGAATAGTTGACGAAGCAGTATGCTTTGGGTCTGTATCAATATTTGGATGGTACTGATTGTGCGCGATAGTGAAAATTGAAGAAATACGATCAAGGTATTCATTACTCTACACTGGCAAAGCAGATACAAGCTTCCAATATTGAAGAACTTTTGATTTTGGAAGAATAACTACATTCTATGGTGCCACGATTGATTTCCAATCGTCCTATTTTCCCGAAATTTCACACGAATTGGCTGACAATTATTCAGCTCTAGACTAATTGGTCATGATTATCGGGAAAGTTGAATGGAAACATCAGGATATGTGTGCACTCATTACCCCGCGGAACCACAAACTCTGCGATATGCAACAAGAGACTTCTTGACCGGGGTGATTGGTAACTTGTGTAACTGTTATCCTTGGTCAACCGTTGTCCCTAACCGAGCTGGTCCCCTTCGTCCTCTCACAGAAGGTCTCAGTGCCACCAACATCCGCCACATCATCCTTCCAAGTTTTTTTTAGATGCGTGGCTTTCGCGTTGATCACAGTACTTTTCGTCATCAGAGGTGACTTTAACGCATAGAGATTCTATCACTTTTCGATCCGCTAATTCATCTGCATTCATTTCCCATTCGGGATCCGATTTCATAAACCTGGTCAGCAACCGTAGTCATGATGTATCCACCCCTCTACTTCCTTTCAGCACTCATCCCATGTTCGATTACTATTTCAATTGTAGTCGCGCCACGTGCGAATTGCGATTCTTCTGCAATACTGTACAATCACATGTTTGCAACAAGCAATGCACACTTTCCATCATCGATTCTTCGGACAGTCCATATACCCAGTACCACGACACCATTTGTCTTGATAGCGACTTATGGGCGCGAGCGAAGTCTCCAGAGCCATTAGAAATGTTTAATGACGAAGGTCATGTCGTTCCCCTTATCGATTCTAGTAGATCTTCATCGGTCATTCGGCTTATCTTGCGCTTGTTCTCGATTCTTTGCCTCTTAGTAAGGGCTTCGGGGTTCCAAACTATGTATTCTCTGATATGATATCTCAATATTAACGGGCTGGAAATTGTGGAATCTTAGGTAGCGATTTCAATGACGATGATAAATGCCCCGATATCCTCTTTTAATATTTAGAGCCCTGGCCATTCGTTCAACTGGTCTCTCTGCGCTCGCTTCAAAATAAAGAAACACTATGATAGATATTCAATAAGTCCTGCGAGGGCTTAGACAAAGGACGGTGAGGAGTGGAACTAATTTGGTCTCCAAACTGCAATTTTCAAACGCGCGACCTTGGGTTGTGATGCAGCTTTTCGGCACTGGAACTCGGAATGGAACTGTGCATTGTAGATGATACCTCAATATAGAGGGAATGCAGTTTTCAACCTGATCAAAAGTAACAGAATTTTCTTTGCCGTGGAGCGTGTGCGTATATTCCCTAAGAAGTAAGCAGCTGGTCGACCCTCGGTACGAACACACATTTCCCCGAAAGTAGCTTCCCGTAACAAACAGGAACAACTATGGAACAGGATCCATGAAAGCTGCAAGAATTTACTTTTTGTGGAAAACTAAATTGTAAAACTTACTTAGATGCTGGTAATGGAAGCATGCATAATCAAACGGTCGAAGAAGTCGAGAAGAGGTTGTGGATCGACAATATTTTGTTAAATCCGTCAGATAATTAGGAGAAGGTCTGAGCCATTTAGAAAGCCAAAGTATTGTCTCACGCTCTAGAAACCTCTATATATCTATAAAGATATGATCTCAAGCCCTCGACTCGAGTTATTTCAAGCACAACGTGTATTGTTCCTCGTCCACTCTCGACCAACTTACATGCTGATACTAGCGCCTCTCATATAAGCCAAAAAACCATTCAATATTCAAAATGACCAGTTTCGTCTCAACATTGAGAAGTGGCTGTAAAACACTCTCTACCTCCTTAACTTCGATCCTTTTCAGCTTCAAAAAATGGTTCCATCGTGAAGTCAGGCCAACACTCGAGGGTATCATTTCCGCAATCAACCATTTATACCGTATTCATGTGCGTCCATTAACATCACGCTATGTTCAATTCATCTTCGACCACCCACTTCCAATAGCCCTCGGACTTATGAGTATTATCGTGATTATCTGGCCTGGCATTGTTACCGCAACATTACTTGCTCTCTTAGGTTTTATGATCTTAGGTCCTGTTGCTGGTAACTAACTTCAAAATCTTCTAACACTTCGATCATTTGTCTCCTCTTGGCTATCTTTTGTAATCTGTTCCTTCGTCTGAGATGGTCGACTAACGCAGGCCTGAAATAGTATCTATAGCCTCACTTACTCAGGCGATCCTCGGAAACGTCGCTGCTGGTAGTGTATTTGCGGTATTGCAAAGTGCTGGTATGGCAGGCTTCGGGCTGGTGATGATTAATGGTATTGTTGTTGGGGTTGCTGCATCGGTCTTGGCTATGGTTATCATTCACTTGATTGCGAAGTGGCGAGTCTAGAAAGAGAAGACGACGTGAACAGGAGCGTTGATATGGTAGTTAAGTCGGTCGAATGGCTATAAGTTGTCATGAGATGGTCGAGATGGATAATGTTAATGAGCTTTGAGGCTTGCATAGATGAGAGAGGAGTAGTAACTTACATTTTGAATTGTTACTTCAGATTCGATAATATTTTGTACCATTCAGACAAGTGATTACTCAGATATGATTGAATCATTTTGAACAACGGAAATAAACGACATCTTTGGGGCATGCTAATTCCACAAATCTTGCCAGGTCTTTCATGACTAGTTAGCAACGCTTGATGCGCAGATTCTCAGAATACAATATAAAAAGATTGCTCTTAGATTTGCACATTAAGAATGATTTATGATCAGTTCGTATCCGGGCGCCGTACTGCCAGAAATGGAAATCGAGTGGCTCCTATATTTATAAACAATTCGCACATCTCTTTGAATATTGTAAATCACGAGGGATTGGAGCTACAGTTCAAACCATGGATTTGAAAGGTAATAATAGCTGTCTAAAAGAAAGTATCGTAAACTTCATAGCTCTAACATCGAATCTTGCCGAGGAACAGGGTATTTAGGGTAAAGAAGAAGCTAACAAACAGCGCCTGCAACAAAGAAACCCAAGGAAATCAATATGTCAAACTCATAAACCTTCCTTCCCATTCACTCCTCCCTCCATTTCGAATGCCTTCTTCATAAATCCATTTTCCAACCCCTCCTCGAGTTATCTGATATCCAATCTCCAACTTATCCTTCTCTGCCTCTACCTTCTCCACCACATTATTCTCTCGCTCATCTTCGCTCTTTCTATACTCAGCCCCAGGGAACTCCCATCCAATCTTAACCACTGTCCTCTTCGCTTCTCCATTGATCAACAAACTCGGCCTAACCACCATCCATCTCTTTCCTTCTCCTTCTCCCGCCCACCTCACAATTTTCTCCTCCATTCGTATCTTATCCTCAAACGGAGTTTTCCCAAGACTGTACAGGGGTCTCATCTTACAAGGGATATCTTTTCCTTTCCTACTAATTCCTGTCGTGCTCACCACTATCACTTTCGTCTTCACATTCTTTGGTCCACATTCTACTTCTAGAGAATCCAATGTGCTCAAGATACTTTTGACGCCGTCCTGACAGAGAGTTGGATCTGACCATTTCATTGAGAAAGTGGAAGAACGGATGAGAGTCATGCCTAGAGAAGAGACGACGATATCGACGGGGAGATTGGTGGCTGGGTCGATAAGTGCGGATTTCAAGGCGCTCGCATCGCGAATATCGCCTTGAATGATATGAAGATTGGGGTAGATGGTTTTATTGGAGAATTGAGAGAGTTTTGACGGGCTACGACACAAAACATTGAGATGGGTGGTAGATGAGGAAGAGAGGATTTCATTGAGTATTGTAAGCCCAGTTCCACCCGTCGCACCAAAAAGGGCAATTGAGGGGTTAACTTGGGCTGTAGTGATAGACATGTTTGATATAAGAATCTTATTTGGGTTTTATGAAATGAAGACTGGGTGATGTGAAGAAACAAGTTTGTAATTTTTGTGGGTTGAATTGTGAAACGATGTGATGATATCGAAATTGAATCAAGGGGACATACCTCGATTTATACTTAATTGGTTTGACATCATGTACAGACTTATAATCAGATATATCGCTGATCAGGCCAAATTCTAGGACGACTTCTTGAGGCACATTGTTACGCACGTAAACGAAGCGTACATTGCGCGCGCAGAGGAAGCGAATCCTTTACGTCAAAAGAGGACTTTACTCGAAAACCCCTAAGAGTGGGTCAGAGAGGTAAGACTGAGTGGTGGAATTGCCGTGGCTGTGCGCAACATTCCCCCGACTCCGTACGGAGTTAGCTGCGTGAGCTGAAATTGTCCCGATCACGTGACAGCCCGGAGAGAACATAATTCTGAGCTTGTCTTTTCAGATGATTGAGTCGCGATGGTCTAGGTTCATTTCAGTGACCATACAGACAATGACGATTGAATTTTTCTGTAGGAGAAGACTTCGGATCGTACTCCACATTTCACATTATTCGATTGTCAGTGTCTAAAAATCTGTGGGTACATATATACTCACAGTTCAAGAATTCTTCTCTAAACCCTGAGGTGAACGTGTTATTTTGGGATAGAATTAGGGATCACTCACATTTTCAATCATAGAAACAGCTGAAAGAATACTAAAATCCTCATTTTCCAAATTCCCTTTTCGAAAAGTCTTTTAACCAAGCCGGTGGCCCCCTCAACCGCAATTCCCTCCTGCTTCAACAGACCCTGGACCTGGCCATTCCAGAATCGACTGCCCCGTTCTCAACGGCCAAGTATACTACTACATGACCAACCCTCGTATCAAGAAACATGTAGACTTATAAGATGACATAATTCGCCTGGAAAGGGAAGAGTGGTGTTCTAGAGAGAAGAATCAATTTTGTGTTTCGAGGGAATAACTGGACAGTAT
Source organism: Botrytis paeoniae (assembly GCA_004786145.1). Classification (NCBI taxonomy): domain Eukaryota; kingdom Fungi; phylum Ascomycota; class Leotiomycetes; order Helotiales; family Sclerotiniaceae; genus Botrytis; species Botrytis paeoniae. The sequence continues at coordinate 250,267 of PQXI01000015.1, read as the reverse complement.
GGCTGAGGAAGGCAGCGTAAATAGGATTTAATTAAATCAATACTCCGGGTGCCGTTGTCAATAGGGAAGGGTAGATATCATCGTTCGAGTGTTGTGAATAGAGACATGAAATGTTAGCCCTGGAGTCGAGCAGGCATACTCCGTGAAATCCTCTTCGCATCGATAGAATCTGGAGTTGTCTACACAGATACACACAGCCTGTAAGTATTTAGAGCTTCCAATCTTCTGGAAATTCAGTAGAGTAGGTGCCAGGATGGTAAAGGTAGAATCAATCGCCGGTCAATGCAAGCGAAATATTCAGACTTTTTCCTGATCCCGTGTGATATCACAAATTCATGATTTTTGAACGGATTCAATCTTTGGACTGCCAATTTACTCATCATGCCAGTATCTCCGGCCACAATTACAACCACCATGATGCTGATGTGAGAGTCTGTCACCGATCGGTATTGGAATCAAAGGTCCTACGAGGTTCGGGTGCAGGAAACGTAACAAGAGAATGACTCAAATGCTGGAATCCAGAGGGGTTGACTTTGAATTCGATGACTACACAGAACTAACTGCGTACGATATCATGCAAATGCATCGACGCTCCAGCCATAACCATAAGGCCGATCCGGAATACTAGACCTGATAGATAGCCTGACTGCTCAGTGATGGAAATGGGTAGCAATTTGCGTTTCTCAGCTGATACCTCAATGATGAAATTCTATCACCGGATATGTGATTGCTTGGTCCAATCATTCTTGGTTCATGTGACCAAAATACGCAATTTTGACATTTTGTTGCATATCTTCAAATTGTGTTGGTTTTTTGGTGTTGTTCGTTTGCTTACATATCCGAGTTTTATCCGAAATGAAGCTAAACAGCCCACTTCTCGTCACTCATACTCGTAGTTTCCTGGTCTGACCGTCTGATATTCAAACCTTTACAAGTTCATATCTCGACATACAAGGAAACAACCCAGCTCTTACTTTAATCTCGACAGCAACCTCCTCATTTGCACTCCTACCAAATACGCACACATTGATATATCGATATCTTCATTATGGTAACATAACCTTCCTACTCCTCTTGAAAACGCGCAATTAACCAATTCGATCAATCTAGTCATCAGAATCGCGCCTTTATACGTTCAGCACCGAAACGAAGGCACATCTACGTAAATTTAGACTCGGGACTTCGCGCGCAAGCGATCCTCAAGCTGTTATATGTTTGTCTCCCTCTCCTTTCAAGATATTTGAACGTTCTTCCAACCAAACCACCCCACAATGATTACACACCAGTTGCACCACCACCTTCATATAACCCTCGGGTTATTGCTGAGAAACAACTTTGATATTATTTAAATGAGTATGGGATATACAATATCATCAAACTGCCAGATTGTTATATGAAATGGAATGTCTGCTGATTCCCTCTTATCCCTTAGATCTGATTGATAAAAGCAATCTCGAAATAAAACAAGATGAAGATGGAGTTGTATATAAAGATCTCGAATCTATAGGCGACGACCTGCCAGATCATTCACCTCGTTTTATCCTCCTAAGCTATCCTTGCACACTGGTATATTATCCCTTTGCTTCTCTTCTGCCTATCAAAAGCTTACCTACCCTAGCCCTCCGGCCGTCTCTCCGTCCCATATGTCCTAATCTTCTACCTCCCACCTACAGTCAATGCCGAACAGCGAATGTTGTATGCTGGGGCCAAGGAGCTGATGAGGAATACTGCGGAAGTTTCGAAAGTGTTGGAAATTGAGAGTGTGGAAGATTTAGAAGAGATACCTGGTAAATTAAAGGGCGATGAGAGATAAACGATGAATTTGGATAGGAAATGAAATGAAACGAATGATGATAGATAGTGATGAATCTTGGATGAGTAAGTACTCCTGGAGCGATTCAAAGACTACATGATCCAGTAGTTCGAGCTTTCTCAGTAAAGCATCGACATTGGATACTTTCATTGTCCAACCTTGTATTTACTAGGTCAAGGACCTTTTGTAAGTGCTTTGCGTCTGGAATTTCCCAAGGCACGGAAATTATGATGGAGTGCGGGTGAAAAATATAGGGCATAATATACCATAATGTCCGCTTGAGAGGGTTAAAGAGATCTCAAGATCCAACTATAAATGCAACATTTACGCAATGAATAAAACACATACCATCACTTCCAACTATTGACATCACACAATTTTTTTTCTGCATTTGGGCCAATTTTGACCATTAATACAAATCACTCTTTTCACCAATACCACTGAACAAAATGATTCAACGGAGATTAATGTTTTCCGCACTGAACCATTCGGGCAAAAGTTTCTTCCTCACACCCTGTCAAGTTCCTTGATAAGGACTGTTAGGTAGAGTCGGTCAATTTATATAACCCCGGGGGCAATTTTATACCTGGTAATCTCATATTATAGCGCTTCTTGAGCCAGACTCCTCTCAGTGAGCTTTTCAAACCCACAGCAATTCACCACGATAGTCTTCACTTAAGTTATATACGCAATGGGTTTTAGAAGAGTAAGTATGATTGCACTACAAGCCACGATGCGCAGAGAAGATAGGAATGGGCACGCTGCAAGCTGCAAGATATAGTTTGTCATGTCATAATTCATTCATCTCGTAGGGAGCTATTTATTGACGTATACTCATCCAACAATTCAAAGACCATATCCAAAGCAATTCATTCCCTTCGTACCTTCCACTCCGCCCATCTTTTCCCTCCAAATCTGTCTTCAATCAATATTCTTCGCAGTTCCCTTCTCTAACCCTGCATCCACATCCTCAGTTGATTCGTTCCCCACACCTCCATTTCCCCTCATCTTCTTCATGCTCTTCTCAATTGTATCATGGCCTGCTGCTGCTGCCAAATCACTGTCATGCTGAACATCAAAGCTCCTTCTTAGATACTCCGGTCCCACAAATGTCAATATGATCACATAGGCATACACACAACCCATGAAAATACAAATGACCTTTCCGTATTCAAAGCGAGCTGTTTTGCCTTTAGGTGGAAGAGGGAATTTTTCTCCCAATTGGGCCTCGATAGTCGAACTAGCGGAGGAAACGAGATTTCCGAGTTGGTATGCGGTACCGACAACGAAGGTTCGGAAGGAGCCGGGAGAAAGTTCCATGAGATGGATGGGGATAACACCCCAGGCTCCTTGGACACAGAATTGTTCGAAGAAGGCTGCGGCAATCACGGCGCTGGAAGAGGTGTATGTGTAGGGGTAGAGAAGAGCACCGCCGAGAATGGATATGACAATTATAGAGAAGCGACGACCGAAGATTTGGGAACAGTAACCGACCAAAGTACCACCGGTCATGGCACCAAGATTGGCGACGACTTGGATGACGGTAACAGCGTTTGCGGAGAAGTTGTATTGATTTTTAAGCATGGTTGGATAGAGATCTTGGGAACCATGAGACTGGATTTGGGTTAGTATGAATACTGTAAGGTGTCTTGCGATCAGTGGTGAGGGGAGAGCTTACCATGAAGTTAAAACCAGCCATGAGAAGTACCAAGTAAATCAACAAGAGCCAATGCTCCCTCAATGCTACCTTTCCTTCAGCAATGAAGGTAGCTCCGATATTACCTTGCTCATTTCGAACAAGAACACGCTCCTTGTACGCATCTGTTTCTGGGAGGCAGAGACGGAAGATGATGATGAGAACAGGTGGGCCTGCACCGAACCAGAACAAGGGTCTCCATCCATGACTAGTGGTATTTACCAATCCTCTCGCAAAAGCTGTTGCGAGAAGATATCCAAAAGCATATCCTTGTTGAAGTATACCAGACATCAAGCCACGAGCTTCTTCGGGACAATCTTCAAGCGCGGTAGCGGCCGCATTTCCGTACAATCCACCCATTGCAATACCGAAAAGAGCTCTGCACGCAAGGAATTGCTTGTAGGTTTGACAGAAACCGGTACCGAGTTCGAGGATAATGAATAAAATGTTGTTGACAATGAAGGGCCATTTTCTACCATATCTATCTGCTGCGAGTCCGAAAATAATAGAACCAACAGATCTCAACATGAGAACCAATGTAATACCCCATGTGATGTCCGTAGTAGTCTTATCAAACTCCTCTGCGAGGTCCGAAACAGTAAGACTGACTGTAAAGAAATCGAACGCATCCCAAGTCTAGGCAGAATAGTTAGCAGGAGAAAGCTAATGGTGTCAACGATCCAGAACATACCCAAGCAACAAACGCCACAAGGAAGAATAGCCATTGTTTTCCATTCAACATAGCCAGAAGTTTGAATGGATTAGGAGCTTTGTGCATAGGAGGCTTGAGTGTGGAAACTCGGGTCCTGCAATACTCCCCAATGGACATCTTCTGGGGAGATTGAGATTCGTTCGTATGGGCATCATAGCCTGCAGCACCGTATTGGTCTGCCATGCTGAGCTTTGATATCTGCGAAAGAGTTATTAGCTTTTGATATAAAAATTTCTGCTGCGATAAGCAGAATTGAATTTATGTTGGTACCTTTCGATTCCCTTATTATCCTGATTCGAGTCTTATGATAAGGTATTCAAGCAATTAAGAGATTGATGTCGTTTCCAATTGGAAAGTAGAGTCACAATATTCCGTATTCACTCCAACAGAGGAGTGATAGCCCGTGTCCACACGCAGCTCGACTTGAAATAAATGAAGAATGGGGATGATATGATGAGATTATTTTAGAAATGAGAGGCGGGGAGCTACCTACTTATCTGTCTCTCATTCGAACGCGCATGTAGCACAAGGAAACGTTTCAGCGATAGTTAGACACCAACTTTTTTTACGATCTTCCATCTGCTAACCATGGATACAAGCATGCTTCCATCATCTCCTCTAGGACTCTGATTCATCAGCTGATGATTTAGCGTTCGAAAAATGTTTGATTTTGTTCTTAGCGCAGCCATCATCAACAGTAAATCCTAGCGCTCCCCGCATGGAGAATGGGGGGAAAATGGAACGTAATCCAGTGAATAAGCTTGTTTGATCCTGGTTTGGTTGCTATTCCTCGGCTGAATGCAAGCTTGCCATATGCTAGTTGGGTGTCAATATCTTCTTTTCTTCTGACTAGGGTTTTTCGACATGCGGCATGGGCTCCCATGATGGTTAGTATCATAGCATTACATGGCGAGCATGGTCGAAACGACGACGATGTAAACACAGACCAAGTCTCCCACTCTGTTATACCACATCTTGAAGTTACTGACTAATAGAAATATGTCTAGACTTTATCTCTGATGACCAATTCTATAAACTGGTGTCGTTTTCTTTGTCGATCACAGTGACATATTATCTGTGCAAGTGTGGGGATCCAACTGTTCTGGCTTGGAGCTTACTTTACTCCATAGGAGACTAAGAAGAATAGGCTGCAAATTTCCCAAGAGCTACCTCAAGCCATAATGTCCGATCCCGAATGGAACGATACATCCGCACTCATTCTGTACTTACTTGGGAGGTACCGTACACAAGGCAAGTCTACCGAGAACATCTAATACGGAGTCAAAACAAAACAAACCCCGGAATTACAAATAGGCTGCAGATTCTCAATTCTTCTCCAGTATATAAGATTGGGATGCCGACGGTCTAATGGAATGGCGGAGTGCATATTTCTTTACCAAACGTATTTCGACCTCGCTGTCGTATTGTACTGGGTGATATTTTGAATCCGGTGACACCCTTGCTACTGATGGCGTCCGTACTCAACACCCAGTCAGCATTGGCGCTGCGGTGTGTGAGCGAGAGGGAGCTGAATAGTTTCGGTACTTCATGATTCGATTCACCTTGGTATCTTGGAATCGTTTCAAGCTTTTATCACCAAGACGGAAGGCTTTGGCAGTGGTTTAGGAGGGGTTTTACTGCTCGAGAAACCAAGAACTCCTTAAAATATATTTGGGAAATTAAATAGGTCTTAGGACGTCGTCGGAATACACCGCCTGCCAAATTTTGATAGCTTCTTAATTTCCGAGTGTCAAAATGTGTCAAAATGTCATGTCAGTTTGTGACTAAAAATAAGATGGGTAGAGGTTGATCCTATGTTCTTGCGTTCATTTTCATTTTCTTCTCTGGCGTCTTGGTAAATTCTGGGCAAAAATATGGGGTAGAGGGGTACAGGGGTACAGGACGATCTTTTAGGGGATTGTTTGACATATTTTTTGCGTTCTTATTCATTCTCTTCTGGCGTCTTGGTATTCGCTGGGCAAAAAGCTGGGGCAGAGGGGCTCGGGGTGAAGCTTTCGTTCAAGAATCTCGGCGTGGGTGGTGGAGACTTTAAGAGTCTGGGGATATTCTAGTGGTGTCTTGGGACCCGAGAGAGCCAACTTCATAATTGAACAACTGTACCATAACAATATTACCACACATCTGGCTATTGTAACGTGGTACTCAGACCACATAGGTTCTAGATACAAAAGTCAATTGTACGATGACATTTTGCACCAGCGTATGCGTGCGTAGATGTCATCCGATTTTCCCCTTCATTTCAAGCAACTTCAAGCGAATAGGGTTACCTTACAGATAAGATAAGACGAAACTAGGTAATTTTCCCGCATAGTCACGTGATTGATACAACATGATCTTGTGCTTGAATCAAATCCACAAATGGTAAGTATTGAAGATTCATAATTACTCTCCCCGATTCGTACTTGCTTTATTGGGGTATTAGTCTGGAGTTTTGATATCTGTGTTGCCCAAATGAATTCCGGAAGTTTGGAGATTGGAGATTGGAGATTGGAAATCACCCACTTAGGCACAAATACTGCACCGGAATGCAGTCTGGGTCTAGCTTATTATCATTTTTCTACAAGATACGAAATCTACTTCTATCTGGGAAGGTACTTTTATTTGGGAAGGTACCTCTTCTATTGAATTTAAAGATTCTACTCGAGTAGTGTGCAAGGTTGCTTACTCCTTCCGGAATTGATGAGTAGATGTTACCGGAATCGTCAACATCTAGAACGACATTTCGGGAAGTTACTTACAGTTGAATCAAATTTGAGTTTTTCGTACCTCAGAGATTATATTTCTTGATCGAATTATATTTCTACGCTCAATTTTAAGTGGTCTAGAACCAAAGACATATCTACCAAGGCGGCCTTTATCGATGGTTTCCAATCATTGACCCGGTAATGGAAAGCTCCATACCATCTGCGCAAATTACGATGAAGGCCGTTGCTTTGATTTCTCAATCATATCGAGGGCGGGAAAACATTTCATCTACAGGACCGTATTCAAAGTTTGACTAAAGTCAAGGTTAGGCTCATGAACATGAATACGAATCGAGGAAGATGACATGGAGACTTATCATACTTGATTTTCTCTGCAATGTATCGTTGATCTTCAGATTTTCGATCTCTAAGTGATTGTCACTCAGCCAGCAAAGACTGCAGATGGGTGAACGTTCTCTCCAAAATAATTCAGAGCTACAGGCATAAGTTCAGAAGTCTGAGCTTTAAGACTGTTTCTTGTGAACCGCCATACAGGCCTTGTCATTGGTGAACCTTATCTTAGTATTGAAAATCCGTTCTAGCTGCCAAATCTAGGATCGATTGACAAGTCTCATTGATTTGCTTGAGACAATGGGCAAATGATAAATCTTTCTTGCGACTTTCGTTCTTGAATTTGTATCGCGAGCCTGCATCCTTGTTTATAGACTTTGATTCAAACACGAAACCGGCGGTTCCTTCACTACACTTTAATTCTAGCTTCTCCCATGAAACCTTCAGGAGCGCGATCTCATACACACAAACGTTCAGAGAAATTGGAGAATCAGTTTATCAGAATTCTGGTCAAGGTTCTAGGTACTATATATTTCTATCAAAGCATCAAATGATTCAAACACAGTACAAACGCTATGTAAGGGAGCAAGTAACAGAAAAAATCAATCGAGTGAATCCAGACGCTGAAAACGTTCTATCCTACCCACAAAACGCAATATATTTTGCCTCTCGTTCGAAATGGGGGCAATCAGAGCTACGTATGTTTGAAGGAGGTGTTGTAAATTAGATCTACCAATCATATAAAACCATCTCACTTGATAGAGCTACTCTCTCGATGTTAGCTAGAAAATCATCGAGCCCTGAGGAGGCCTCAGAACTACCTCGTTTGAACACTAACAAGCTCATATTGACTTTGGATGAGATGAGTTAGGTAACTACGAACACTCAAGATGAGGTTGATGTGGAATAATATGACGTTATCGTTGATGTAACAGTTGGTACTTAAGAGTTGAGTGACTGCTAGAATATATTAGTGTAATTCTATGTAATAGTTATTAAACAACTCTACGGTAAGGTGCACATGATAAATTATCGTGTCTACCTCCGATCCAGGCTATTTACCTCATAAGAAACTCTCGACCTATACTCTTCTATTTCAAACCTAGGGTTGAGCCTTTCTATGTCGTTGTCAGGCCTAGTACTTAAAGGAGTATACGTCGTTTTCTATATACAGCCCACTATAGTGAAGTAAGTTATAATTTCTACAACTTGTTGAATATGTTCATCAAATATCATACCACTAAAATCATCAATGATACTATAGATCACTGAATAGATATGAAATTACCGAAATTTAATATATTATCTTTCAAACAGGCAATACTGAAGCAGTTTTCAGTGAAAATTTTGTGTTGAAATTCATTGAATCTCTCTAGGTTTTCAAGGGAATGTAATTGAAACTCTTAGGAATTCATAGTGTGAATCCTCATCAGTACTTTGGTATGTTACTAGTCTTATATAATATAGCTCATGAATATTGCAATAGATAATCCAATCATCAATATGTACTGATATAGTATAGAAAACTTCAATATCAGCTTGTCTAATACTAACTTATACTACACTCATGACTGACCGGGCCGCTATTCCCGTCATGCAGAACGCTTTGAGGACTATTTATGTGTAAAGTACCGGTTTCGCTCTACTGTATATTTCGGTGCATACTTGATTTCTATGGGTGTCCATGTTGCCGCTTTGTTTTGATTTGAGTCTTCACTAGTACCCTCTGATTGCCAATTTATAGGGACCTTATACTGTGTCTCGATAGGTTTAGTTAACGGATATTTATACTGCATTTTCTCGGCAACTTCAGGAATGCCAGATCCGTGGTTAGAGGATTTTTGCTTGCTGGCATTGTTAGTATTGGACGGAGCCACCACACTCCTAGAATCTTGCGGTCTGGCATTACGATCAGATTGGATTTATGTTCCCTTTCTTTTCCTTTATCACTCCTGTGTTTTGCTGGTCTAGATCCAGTGGGTACTTGAGAATGAGCTGGAGGTGACATTATAGTTGAAGCGGGAAATACGCTTGATTCTGATTTGTAGGAACTGGTATCACTAAACTGAGACGGTGCCTCAGAATCTCGTGATCTAGCACCATGATTGGATTTGACTTTATGTTCCTTTCCTTTTCCGTTGTCACTCCTGTGATTTACTGATCTAGATCCAATAGATACTTCAGAATGTTGTGGAAGTGGTGTCCGAGTTGAACTGACGGTTACGTTTGGTGGTGGTGCAGGGTAACTGACATTACTAACACTATCAAATGGTTCTACCGGACCCTCAGTATCTTGTGGTCTGGCACTATGCTTGGATTTGACGTCATGTTCCTTTCCTTTTCTGCTATCACTCTTGTGACTTTTCGTTCTAGATCCAGTGGATATATGGGAACGAACTGTACGTGGCGTCACAGTTCAATCGGACTCTCCGCTTGGTGATGGCGGTGCCTCCAATCGCCCAGAACGCGAGGTTCCGGTACGAAGTTTGAATTTGACAACGCTCTGCATTCTTCGGCCACCATCCAAGGGATTCGTATATACAGTTTGATCGTCTGATACAGTGGACATATCAGAATCAATTGGATCTTGCGTCCAAGTTATATTAGAATCTGAGTCTGATGGTGGTACGTGGGAATAGACACTATTATTATTAGACGGAGACAAAGAACGCGTCGGTTTCTTTGCAATGCTGGATCTACCTTGAGATTTGTCTCTATCTCTTCTGCCATCTCTTTCTCTTGTCCCATCTCTATCTTCTCTGTGTTCTCTATGTTTTCTCCTTTCTCTCCTTTCTCTCGTTTTTCCCTTTTCTCTCTCTTCCTCCCCATCACCACCTCTCTCATATTGTTCAAACGCTTTTTCGGACGCTTGTTCAGAGGACATATCGGGTCCATATTATATTGGGGTTTTGAAGACACCCTACGATCCGGCCTTTTGCTTCGTGCACTCACTGCTTCATATTCAGACTGACCACCTCTGCTAGCCATACTGATTAGTTAATTTGTGGCTCTGCCGTTGCTTTTCCGCCTTTAAGTTGGTTTGGGAGGTATGTATATTATTGTCTGCAGTTTTCGGCGACGATAAGTATCTTTTCTCGAGGCCAATTCGCTGACGAAGTTGTTTTATTGCTCAGATAGGAATTGTTATTCCGAAAATTGAGAATGGAGATGTGATGAATGTATATTGAAATAAAGTTTAGTGGATGATCTAAAGAATAGTGTTGATATGATATGATATGATATGTTGTGTTAAATATTGTATACAGATGGTCGGGATATCAAAGAATATATAGGTCTTTCTATCTAGGATAATTTCCTGGAGTCTAATATCAACATTGCTATCTGATAATTCTTCTAGAATGTATCTGTGGAATTGACTGTACTCTATGGGGTGCAAAGACCTACATAGACCGGGTCTAAAGTCTACATGTTTGGAACCCATTCAAGCTTGAAACAAGAACAATCCCTAGAACAGTAAGTTGCGAATAATAGAATCCGGAAATATCAATAACAAATTCGTATACAATCAAAAGTTAGTAGTGCCTAGTAGGTAGATCTATAAATCTGGGGTTAGAGAGAGTTTTTAAAGGTCGTGGCCATGGCCTGGCCGTGATCTGAGAATCGGAACGATATTTTTACCTGAGAGTGGTGGTATAGGCGTGGCCTGATGTTAGGCCGGACTGGGGTTCAAGGAATTGATTTAGGTTTTCGGGTATAATTCTATTGGGGAAATGGAGAAAGAGGTCGCTTTCATGGTCAAGGTATTTTTTTAATCAAGAGGCCACTCGACGTCGACGTTGGAAGTGAGATGCGAATAACATATAGTGTGAACGTATAATTGCAGACTCAAGAAATCTGTAATGCAGCATTTTGAATTTAAAATTCAAAAGGGGGTTCATTTGAAATTGAGTGAAAAATAGTGAAAAAGATGTATTAATGAGAAGAAGTAGTAGTGATAATCAAGTTCCATATGAATCTAGAAATTATTCGATCGCAAAAATCTTGAACGCAATGTATATAAATCATAATGCTAAAAGCAAGAAGGTATTATAATATTTACATCAGTAATGGAGTAGGCTTTCAGGGGGTTCAACAGCTACTTTGACACCCAATTAACTATCTCTTAGTGCATATTTCTCTAGCATATACAACTTCAACTACCTACTTCCCACCTAACTTTCTCGTACCAATTGAGTTCTTAGGTGCAAGTCTAGAACAAGGCTAATCACTATACAAAGCATTAATAGCGCTGCGGAGATTGTGCGAGATATGTCAAGTCTATGAGTATATGAGTATAGTATATACACAGAATGATAATATCTTAATCAACCCTATACTGCAATTTAGTATGCGTTTGTCCCCAAAGACTAGCTCTCCATAGATGAATGGACTTTTCTCTGTAATGTCTTGCACTGCACGCTACGGAAAGAAAATATGGAGGTGGCATATATAAACACAAATACAAACACATAGCCACACACACATACATACACGTTGTGAATTTTCATTAAGTCAGTCAATCAAGAAAGAAAGAATATCTCAAACTCCAAAAATTTAATCATATCCAATCTAATAATGCCCAAAGTCCCACGACAAAAAGACCAGCGAATCTAAACAAAGTCCCAAAAACGCCAACAAAATATGCAGCCCCGAATCAAACCAAATCAAATCAACCCAAATAAAACGTCCAGCAAAAATACAAAGATAACTCCATTCAACAGTCCAACCTTCCAGCTTTCACAACTCGCAAGAGGAGTTCGTCATTTAATTAAACCCCAACTTTTACCTCTCTCAACGGCATCTACTGGCACCTTAGGGTCTATCAACGAATTCCTATATTCCCCCTTTACTTTTCTCCTTACAAACCCATCTGTGCGCATGTGTTTTAGCCCTCTTGTTGCGTCTTTTAAGTCAATCGTCTGAACTTTGTCAGGTTTTCTTAACCAGTTCCTCGCTGCCCTTTCCGGCGTGGTCCTGGCTCTTCAGTCTTTATTCTCTTCTGAGTAACACGATCCCTCAACATCGCTGCGGTCTTCCGGAATGCCTTCAAGTGGTTGGGCTTGATTTTTATCTGCACTTGAAAAAGCAACTTTTTTACCATCTCCCTTCTCACTATGTCTATCTGAGACTAACGTCTTTATGTCGTTATCCGATGAGCCTTTGTTACTTCCACCATCTTTCCCTGATTTTGAAGATTTTTTACTTATCACTGATCCTGAAGAGGTTTTTCCGTCCTTTCCACCACTTCCTTCACCTCCCCTCCGACTTCTACCATCACCTCTTTGACTACCACTTTCACTTGCTATATTACTTCTATTATCATCTCTTCCATCATTATTCGGTCTTGAAGATCCGTCTTTATTCCTTGTATAAAATCCATCAACACTTCTAGAACTATTTTTCGATTCTGAAGGGGGTTCCCTTTTTCTTCGCCATCCTGGAGTGTTTTTAATAGTTCGTGTCGATCCTGGAGATCTTTCGCCATCGTTTATGGATTCGTCATAGCGAGATCTTCCATCATTTTCTACTGAATCTGCATATGGATTTGATTCTCGAGGTTCATCACCACCTCTCATTGATCGTGATCCTTGAGGCATTCCATCATCACTTTCATCATATTTTATTGGTTTTTCATGGTGGTTTGGGTTTCGAGGTCTGTCATCATCTCTTCTGCTCTTATGACTCGATATTGGTGATCCTCCACGATGTGATTGCTCTCGAGGTCTGTCATCATCTCCTCTGCTCTTATGACTCGATATTGGTGATCCTCCACGATATGATTGCTCTCCAGTTCTTTCATCATGTCTTCTGCTCCTATGACTCGATCTAACTGTTCCTTCATCTCCACGATGTGGTTGCTCTCCAGTTCTTTCATCATGTCTTCTGCTCCCATGACTCGATCTAATTGTTCCTTCACTTCCACGATGTGATTGCCCTTCAGGTCCTCCATCATCTCCTCCTTTATGTTCATCACTACCTGTCCAGACACTGTGCCCTCTAACTTCCTCAACCGGCCTCTTTACTCCCGATGCCGTGGATGGTGCTTTAGACGGTGCCATTGGTGCCGTTGGAGGTCGTGCTCTAGACGATACTTTTGATAGCTTTGAAGGTGGTGGTGCTATATACGATGCGAATGATGCCTCCGATTCTGGTGGTGTCTTGGGTGTTGTTGCAGGATTAGCACGTACATAACCAGGTGGTATCAGTTTATGCCCAGAATGCCCAGAACGTCCAGAATATTGGCTTCCTCCTTCCAAACGTGCCTCTTCAACCCGAAACCTCCATTGCCGGGTTCTGTCATCAGACATTTCTGATATGAAATGTTTATTGAAAGCTCGATAGCTGTTTCTTTAAATTGCGCGTGTGGATGCTGAATGCTGAATAATTTGTCTAACTCTTGGACTCGGTTTTCAATGTAAGAAGGTGATTGTAGAATAGTATTGAAGATTTTGACGAATACGATTTGGACAATCAAACTAGTTTTATAGTGTAGAATTTTGGCCAACTCATTCAGTCCACAAACCAGTTTGCACGCTACCCAATGTTTAATTGTTGAAGCCTACAGATTATTCAAAAATGGACATTTCGAAGACGTACAGAATAAGAAATGGGGCCTCTGGATACCAGCTCAAAGGTCGAGACCTCCCCGTCGTGTACCGTCGCTTAAGTCATCTATAGATATGCTAGGCAGCACAGTTTCATGGGCCGCAAAATCGGTGAATTGAAATTTATGGAGAAAAAAATGATAAAAAGGATCTATAAGTGACCCTGCTGACAATTCAACTAACAATCAATACAAGAATGTTGGAATAGGGACACTAAGATTCTACCAACAATAGGCATCTATCATATTTTAATAGATAGAAAAAGAGTGTCACGAGTAATGAAAATTCTAGGAGAATACGCTTTTCTACTCTCTCCAAAAACAAAATGATTGCCACGGGGATGTTCAATAATGACGACCGAGACTGTCTACAGTCTACAAACTCGATCATTTGATCAGAACTTCGAGATAACTACATTAATAAGAGTGCCAAATACAAAGATAACTGTTTGGGAAGTTAGAGAACAGCCGTCATATTTATAGAGTATATGTTGAAGTTATTTATGATCCTGTAGTGAGAGGATTTTAATGGAGCTAGTCCCAATCAATACTAGTAGAAATTCCACTCCATAGATTCTTTCCTCTTTAGACATTCTAGAACAGTGTAAATGTCTTAATGTTCTACACCTTATACTTCCAATCATTCCGTATGAAGGGTCATAATTTTCACAGTACATGTGATTGGTGCCGTTTGACAATCGTCCAAAGTAACGAGAACAGACGGCGCACGTCCATGTATTACGCGGCATGGTCTCTTTTCCAACTGATGTTTGAGAACTATCTCAGTCTCCGGAAAAGAGACATATAAACAATACATGCTTATGTATGTTTGTGTGCAGAAAGTATGAGATTCAAGAGGAGGACCATGTGAATGAGACGTCAACGAGTAAAGTTCTTGATTAATAAGAAAGCCACTCTGAAGCCACACATGATTGCTGGATAAAGTTGCATGCTATCTGAACCCCATATAGGAAGGTTGATATATCTGTGACGAGGGTGTGAACGTGTGTACATCATGGAAAGACTAGGGAATCAGTGGTTGTAACCGTCGTTGGTTGGAGTTTCAGTAGATCCTAGAGAAGCACGAAATTACGTGGCCTTTCGTATTGATATGTAGCAAGTTGTAACCACCATCCAAAGTTTGAAGTTGGGGTCGTTCGTATATGTACAGAGAGGGTATAGTAAGCAATATGCTCGAATCAAAGGAAGAGAGACTCCAGAGACTCGTATTGTTATGCCCAACTTCTTGAGGAGGGGTTTCCCTTCTAAGAAGAAATGAAAGAAGTTTGTTTGGTGGATTCGGTGGGCTTGGTGGGCTTGGGGGCATTGAATAGAGTAGGAGTGATTGGTTGGTGTATGGAATAATGGTGATGCACCATGCAAGTGGACTGGACGGAAAAGGTTATTACTAATAAGGTTAATGGCGGATGTTTTAAATATAGATCTTGTGGCCTTAGATCTGCCTCGACATATATTAAGGCACCAATTATGCGATCTAGCTCTCGTTCTCATCCAATCATATCCTCTGTTCTTCCCAAGCTTTTATACCAAATTAAGCGGTTCTTGGTAATGTCTTGGTCCTGCGATAGATGCATCCGTAAGATTACCTAATCTGCACCAATTCACCACTCAATTTCACATTTCTTATTCGCATTCACACTCGTTCATGCATACCTAGTACCTACCCAGCCCAGGTATATCATCGCTATCGCAATACGAAGAACCAATTATTTGAAGATCATTCCATTCGTCTTCAGTCTCCTACTCTGTACATAACATACAGTACACCCCTTTCGCTCTTTCCGATTGAAACTTTCGACCGAATGCATTCAAATTCATAATCTCGACACTCGCGAAACTTCCGAAGAGATAAGGGATTGAGGGATCCTTGGAAAGCTTCATCAGCTGAAGGCGATTACTACTATAATCCGATTTACCTCACATCTCACCTCATACATACATATACACTCGTAATCTTAATCCTCGCACAATATCGAAAAGATAAGGGATTGAAGAGATCACCCTATCAAGCATACCAACCACCCTTCCCATCAATCCACCCAACTCACCTCGTCTCTCAACACCTCTCATAACCTCAATACCTTTTCACCAATTTCAATCGATTCCCATTCTCCTCATGGGTAAATGTAAATTAACCCTTCAATAAATCCATCAGCTGCACTTACACCACAATCAACCTTTACTAACCAACAATTATCACTAAATAGGGCGTTATGGTGTCATCCTGGACGCGGGTTCGTCAGGAACTCGAGTTCACATCTACAGATGGCTTAACAGTGCCAAAGCATTACAGAATCCCGATGCCCTCACCCTACAAAGTTTACCCAAGCTAGAAACCAACAAGAAATGGACGAAGAAGATAAAGCCAGGCGTATCGACGTTCGGCGAAAGGCCTCAAGATGTTGGTCCAGAACATTTACAACAGCTCCTCGACCACGCTCTTGATATTGTTCCGAAAGATCAAGTGTCCGATACACCAATATTCTTGATGGCAACAGCTGGTATGCGATTACTACCTCAGGTTCAACAAAATGTACTTCTATCCGAGATTTGCGCCTATGCTCAAAAGCATACAAAGTTCGACTTACCAGATTGTGGTTTACATATCCAAGTTATCCCCGGTGAAACAGAAGGACTATATGGATGGATCGCTGCAAATTATCTACTCGGAGGTTTCGATACACCAGAAGAACATGCCCATGGCAAGGGACACCATACATATGGATTCTTAGATATGGGTGGAGCGTCAGCGCAAATTGCATTTGCGCCCAATACTACCGAAGCCGAAAAACATGCAAATGACCTCAAGTTATTACGAATGCGGACTATGAATGGACAACCTGCAGAATATAAAGTTTTCACTACGACATGGTTAGGATTTGGTGTCAACCAAGCTAGACATCGCTACGTCGAAAGTTTAATGGATGCTTCTTATACCAAGGATACCAAAGAATTGCTTGACCCATGTCTTCCAGCTGGCCTCAAAACAACATTAGATGGAGATGTTGTTGGCGACTTGAAACTGACAAGAAAAGACCCAATCTTATTAGGTACCGGTCGGTTCGATCAATGCTTAGCAGCGACATATCCCTTATTGGATAAAGATGCCCCTTGTGCCGACCAACCTTGCTTGCTTCACGGGCAACATGTTCCTGCTATCGATTTTGATGTCAACCATTTCGTTGGAGTTTCTGAGTACTGGCATACAACTCATGAGGTTTTTGAAATGTCACACAAAGATAGAGCCTATGATTTCACGAAATACCAAGCTTTGGTAAAAGATTTCTGTAGTGAGGAATGGGACGACATTGAGATAGAGGTTAAGAAGAAGAAATGGGGAAAGAAGGTAGATGCCAAGACAGCGCAAGAAGTTTGCTTCAAAGCTTCATGGCTAATTAATGTTCTTCACGATGGAATTGGAGTACCGAGAGTCGGATTGGAGAAGCCAGGACCAAATTATAATGCGACGAAGGAAATGATGCTTCACTCGAAAGGCAAAGGTTTCTTGGATCCATTTCAAGCAGTCGACAAGATTGATGGAGTAGAAGTCAGTTGGACATTGGGAAAGATGATATTGTATGCATCTGGTCAAGTCCCTCCAGCAAGTGAGGATGCCTTACCAGTCGGCTTTGGTAGCAATACTTTGGGGGTCCCCACAGACTTTCAATTGGCTGGTTCTAATGCAAATCCCGTACCTCAAGACGACGATGACTGGTCCGATGCAGCCGATGATCTCATTGAAAAGGCACATTCTCGATCCACTCCCGGGCTTCTCTTATTTTTCTTTATTTTGGTACTCTTTGCCTATCTATTCCGCAAGAGAGATAGAAGACTTCGGTTATATAGGGGTGTCAATACAATTTTACGTCGGAATCGTCGACCAGGTAGCCCAAAGAAAGGTTCTCGTGGTTTCTTCGGCACAGGAAAGTTATTCGGATCTCGAGGACCCACTAGTTACGAACGCGTATTGGAAGATGGTGATGCCGCTGCTGAGTTCGAATTGGGTGACATTGATTCATCCGAAGAAAACGACAATTCGGATGGAAGTGAAGGATCTCGAGTAGGAAGATCCTCTGGATTAGCAACGCCGAAATTGAATGTGGTTAATTTTGAGGCGGCCAATTATTTCGATAATAATTCGCAGCATGGCCAAGGTATTGGCCTTGGTCTGGGAAGCGGCATTCCAAATGCATGGAGTAGAAGTGGCCTGGTAGTCAGAACGGAAAGTCGAGAAAGATTGGCCCCTACTTTGCATTCTTTGGGTGCAGGAAGAAGAAGTAGAACGGGCAGTCCGACGAGGAAAAGCCCGCTAATGACACCGCTTGAAGAGTCATGACACGAGATTTCGAGAATGGATGAATCGACAGACCAGTGAAATGAGGAAACAAGTTCTAATTCGAAACTGGGAAGCTTCTCTCTTTATCCTTATTTTATCATATATTCTTCTTTTAGCATGGCGCTTTTACTTGGAATGGAACGGGAGTTGAAAAATGGCGTTGAAAATGATGGATGGTGCCGATTGAGTATAAATGACTGCAAGCTTGGCTTGACATATGGCGCAGCTTGTGGATATTCGGTCTATTACAGAGAAGGACTTTTGTATATACATATTCTTTAGGATACGCATGAGGTTGACATTGCAATCTTGAGACGGTGATTGCGAATAGATGGATGGTATATCTGTACTGCACATAGAGTATGAGATGAGAGGCATTATCATAGTATGCCGATGAATTAATTAATTCAGTTGATATATAATCATTTTCTCATGCATGATTTTAGGGTGTTAGTGATTTCATCTTAATGGAGTAGATGAGAATAGGACGAAATTGTTTTTACAATATTCATTTCTTATGTGTATCTGTTATGCCATCTAAGAGAAAGCGACTGAGGAGGTGAAGTCTGAAACGGGAATATCGCTTTTTATGTTTTGAAAAGAGATGAGATAGTAGAGTTGAATCTATCTAATCTAATCCTTCCTGATCTATTGCAACCTATTCTAATCCCATCGAATAAACCTCGAAACAAACAAGCAAACGAGCAATCACCACTGCGACAACGATAAGTGAGTATTGGAACGAGGTGATTGAGTAGGAAGAGGAAGAGCCGAGCGGGAAGTCGCATTAGCGTTAGCGATATTATTGTGGTTATGGTTGTGGCTGTGATTGTAATCATGATTATGATTCTGGTATAAAGGCAAAGAATTCGATACAGACGAAGGCGGAGGCGGAGGCGGAGGCGGAGGCGACACCCGTGCGATACGTTCGGTGCCCCAGAGATGCCGGTATGATTGGTATGTATCGGCCCAGTTGTAGGGTTGGGGATGGGGAGGTAGATGGGGAGGTGTGTATTTTGATGGAGAAGGAGAGGGAGATGAGGGAGATGGTGTGGGGTCCGAGGTCTCGAAATTTTCGTGGGAAGTTGAAGTTTGAGGGGCGTAGATAGATTTGTAGGGTGCGGTGTAGGGATTTGGGTATGCGTATGCGTATTGAGAAGAGGTACCAGGTTCGTGTGTGGAACCGCGAAGAGGAGGATGTGTATATGTGTATTCATCTGAACATCCACTTTGCCGCGGATCCCTCATCTCAGAACACGAATGAGAATGAGAATTTGCATCCCTATATCCCTCTGCGGTTTCCGACGCATGTCTATGTGATGTTATTTCTCTACTCGGATTTTTATTTGTATTTCCATTTCCATTTCCATTTGGAGATTGAGATTGAGATTGAGATTGAGAAGTGTGTCGTTTTCCCATACCTCGACGTTTGGCTAGTGGCATTTCGTCTTCGGAATCTGCGTCTTCGTCTTCGGCACGCTCGTGAAAATTCGGGAGGCTGCGCTCGGTAGAATAGGAGGAGAAAGAGGAGAAGGGAGAGTATGGTTCGAGTTTTATTTGGGGGTCGAGGGGTTGAGAGGAGGATGTTTGGGAGGGGAGTTGGTCGAGGAGAGTTTGAGAGATGGGTTGTGATTCTGAAAGATCGCTTTGCGAGATGTTAGTTTGGGGAGCTGAAGTCGCGGGATAATTGTGGATGTATGGGTGAGAGGGATGTTCGGTGTGCAGATGCGTGGAAAGTTGGATGGATGGGGGAGGATCTGGAGGGAATGGTGAGGTTGGATTGTTGAGTATAGAATCTTTCCATCCATGGAGCTGGAAATCTGGTTCTGAGATCGCGTCTGCGTCCGATTCAGTGTTATCGTCAATTTCCCTCTTTCTCTTTCCTTCTATTTTCTCCACTCCACCATACATTTTCATTTCCATCCCCATCCCCATCCCCATTCCAACTTTTACCCTATTCCACTCTTTAGCTTCTACTTTCTCCTTCTTTTCCACACCCTCTCTCTCCTTCTTCTCCTCCTTCTCTTTCTTCTCCTTCATCTTCTTCTCTCTTCTCTTCTTTCTCCTTTCTTTCTCCTCTCCATTTCCTTCCCTCTCATCGCTCCCACTCCCAAGATTAATATTTGCATTCGCCCCAATAACCCCCTTTTCAATCTGGCGCTTGAGTCTTGTGTAACGCATACGTGCGGCGGGAGATTTGAGATTAGTCGTTTGGCCTACGGCTGCGAAATCAATCTATAGGATGGGGAGAAAGTTGTTAGAGTGAGGAAGGAGAATCAAGGGTATTGATGGAGTTGGTGGGAAATGGGATGGGGAATATAGAATGGGATAGAGTGTTGGGGTATGTAGTTTACAAAGATGTCAATATATAATCAAAGTACTAACAAAAAATCCTGTCTACGGACTTTACTCACAGTTTTCATATCCGATTTCTGTAGACAAATATACAAAAACACCAGATTCTCATCAAGTTGAATTTTCGAGGGCATGTTTGTTGTTATTCGCGTCCTTTTCCTTTTGGCTCTTTGGCTTACCGAATTTGATGGTTGGTAAGTAATTGAATTGCTGATTCGCCTTTCCGGGTGACACTAAGGGACTGGAGAGTTTAGCGACTTTGGAGATGTAATTTGAGTGTGAGATTACAAAATTGTGTTGTATTGAAATGTTAAAATATGGTGTTTGAGAAAGTAATCAATAATCTCTTCGAACTCTTCATCAAGTTGACTTGGGATATGGGAAGTTTGGTCTTCTATATACCACAAGATGATGAAAGCGAAATATGGATACATGAATGAAACGACAGAGTTTGGGGATATTTTTATTTTGGGGAGGCTATTGGTATGCAGGTTGGCTTATGATACTGCCTGCTTTCGATGGGAGGTGAAAGCTTGGTGTTTGTTTGAGAGATATGTCAAAGATATTCTCCATATATAATCTCTGAATTCTATGAAGATGGGAGAAGTGTTTGTGGTGCTCTTTGATTGTGAAAAATGGTGAAAGGGCTTTAAATAGGATTTTTGAAATGTTGTTCATGCATACAATATAAAATCAATCATGAAAAAAGGTTTACCAAGAAGAATGTGCATCTATGTTTGAAAATGAACAATGACAATTCTGTAACCATTCAACGTAGATATCGAAGCCTAACTTTCGAAAGATCACGAGAAACTCCTCGCTTTCATGCAATAAGGTCCTGATTTCCTTTAACGCCTTGCTCATCCTAAGCCAATGTTGGCTGATGATTACTTTCTTTTCTAACGCCCAAAAACTCCAATTTCGAATACACGAGCAAGCATTGAAAGTACAGTTTCATCTTCTGAATTTGATATCTGCAGTTTCCTTCAGAGCTCCGATGAGAACCCTATGTGCACCCAAAGCGGCCTGTACCGCATTCTCTGTAAGTTTCTCATAAGATGGATCATCAGTATTAGACTCAGTTGAATGCCCAATATCTCCTTTCACCCAAAGGTCTGTGATCTCATCTCGAGCTGGAAGATATGCCACAATACATGCAGCTAGAATCTCCTTATGTTCAGATGGTACTGGATCCAGAACCAATTCAGTAGAGCCATCCTGCTCTGGAGTGGCCGGTGAACGTACTAATGCGGCAACTCCGCCAGAAACAACATCAACACAATCGATTCCAGCATCGGCAATAGCTGCAGAAGCAACGGTGATGCAACCGCTGAGTACACTCATCATACCCCATCCACCAGCAGTCAATGAACCAAAAGATTTATCATCACCCCACCAATGATCCTCCTCGCCTTCAAGAATGGTAATATTTATCTCTACTCCGCTCTTAGGCCATCTATCACCAATGATAACACCTCTCAATGCCGTTTCCAAATGCACTCCAAGATCCCTTTCACTTGTATCTCTAACATATCCTCGTCTTCTTCTAGCTGCAAATGGCGCATATTTAACATGAGTCTGTAGGACCATATGTGGTGAAAATGCGGCGGACTTAGGTAATGGTCGAGGGCCATGGACGGTACACGCAAGTTTGAGACCGGATGTAGAGAGGGAAGCAAGGCCTGGGGCTGATTGATTCGAGGGTTGAGATGGTTCAAGTTCGAGATATGCGGATCCTGAGGCTGATGGTGTTACACCGGTTTTTAAAACTGGTTGAAGATGAGTTTACAATCATTGGTATTGAAATTGATATATACATACAAATTTTCCTTAAAACATTGGGTTGCCTGTTCCTAGAAGGTCGTTCTGGACGGTTCTTTGAATCTTTGGTAAGATACTTTAGAAAGACAGGTGGATTTGTTCCACCAGGGGGACCATTTATTCTCCTTCGATCAGACATGATTGATACGAAAATTGGTGAAATTGATCAAGCTAAATTATTATCTATCGTATCGTCTTTTTAGTTTTTACTTCCATCGCAAACAGCTCCCTGCGGTAGGAACTACCAGCATTTTTTGCCGGGGAGTTCGGAAGATAGACGGACCGACATAATCCTTGCAGATGTTTTTAGCGCGGTTGAAGCTTCTTAAATTTTCGCGAACCTCGACCAGATTTTCTCTTTTATTCAATAAAAAATATTCCCCTGATTTGGTATCGAGATGGTTGCAAGTTACCTTCTTCAACATCTCGAACCTCATCAATTGCTTCTTAGGCAATGCAATACAACATATCAGCAATGCCTGGCACAATGGTATTAATGGATAAGAAGTCCAAAACTTCATGCACTAATATCTTTAGTCGCCGCTGGACTATTCGTTTTCAACTAACTTGGTAAGTTCTTACATCCTTTTTTTTCATTCACATCTTCCTGGCCCGGATTCAAACTACACACCTTTTAGTTCTCGGCGATCTCCTGAGCCACGAACAAACATGCATCACCATATGAGCCACGATATCAATGCTCGTATTTCTGTCAGAAATATTCACTTTTTGCAATTGCTAACAATTGTCTCAAGATTATAGATAATGATTGCTTCAAGCAGCACACATTCCGACAACACTACCCCGCTGTCTATTCCACCTGAGGCAATAGTCTTCTCATTTGTAAGTTCATCTGTCCTCCAATTTCGCGCTCCATACTGTCTTTATATGATGAAAAAAAATAATCAGTTCTGCTTCTGAACTTTCATGTTGATAACCAATATACCAAAACTTTTCTGATCCAAAAAGACATTACCTCATTTTGCTTTTAACTATCTAAGCATTACAGAAGCTAACTGTCACTTCAGGCACAGATTCTTCTCACGTTTCACGCATCCAAGGCGCAACAACAATATTCACAGGTACGGTATACTCTATATCACCTTCAGCACTTCCTCGTTATGATGATAACAGCTTATCCATTCCATGAATGCTCATCAACCGAACCCTACTCCCGCACCGGACTGGGCCTTCAAGCTTGGGATGATAGGTTGTGGAGCTGGGGTTTCAGAGCTTCAGAGATTCGTCTTGCGTCTTGTAGTTCAAATCTCTGTCGCCGGTTGAAGTGCTTGATTTAAACGGCTTTCTGAACTATCTTGGAAATTATATTCAGCATTAAAACATCAGTATTAGTTCTATGCTAATTGATGGGTGCTATTAGGATCATCTGAGTCTTCAACTTTGAATGCTTGGCATGTTGGTGTGTATTCTGGCTTGGATAATACTCATAGGTAAGTTTGGATCAAGGTAGGTCCTTTGGTATCAGTATTATGGAATGATGAATAGCCTTCAGCGGCAGGATTTGTGCATTATCAGATAGTTATAATTTAAATCATTTGCCAATTGCACTATTCATTGTAGCATTCTTGATATCGTGATTTTATACAATCGAAGAAAACTATTTTGTAGCATTGTATCTCCATGTAAGTTTGATATGTGTAAGTCCTTTCAGCACAACATCGCTGAAGATGTGATATTGCATTAGTCAGCATGACCTTTTTACCTCCAGCTTTGCTACATCACCTGCAACTTATGAGCTACGGATCAAGGAAACTCAAACGATATCTCGTGATTCACAATGCCTGCACTTTGGCCCTTGATTCTAGTGATGTCAATTGGCATTACGCTTTTCATCGGCATGTGATCCTATCCCAAACCATTCACACCCCTCACATATCACTCAAGCACTAATAAAAGCTACAGCATGGATGATACTCACCTCATGTCTAGGTGAGGGAGCTCGTCGTCATATTTCGGGAATGTCATATAATCCCCGAGAAGCCATATATGACAGTAACTACATGGGAGCCATCACATCCAATGGGCACGGTACTTGGAACCAATTCGAGATGCAAGACATGTTAGGAGATCATATTGAACATTCCGATTCCGAGTAAAGTTTCCTATCCGTCTCAACGCCGGTGCTATGCTATATACAAATTTTGTCCATACAATTATTGAATGGGGGAAATTATGATAATCTAAAATTCTATATCGACTTTGGTGGCTTTTCCTCCCTTTCCATCGATGTCAATCCCGCCTTTTTGTTCTTCCCCTTCGTCTTCAACGGGTGGTAAACTGTAGGGTTTGATTACTAGTCCCTTTCTTCTACTTAACGAGAATGCCAAATCGTCGCCAGCGAATCCAGCGCTTCCGCCGCCCTTTTCGTGGAATATGGGTAGGCGATGGATTTTAAGCATGCCTTGTGGAGGCTCTTCTTGAGCGGGATTAGAGGAGCTGGAGGGTGTGGCTTTGGGGACGATGGCTATAGATGGGAATGGAGCGATTTCGAGGACACCGTCGCTGAGGAGCTCGATCCATTTTGTGAGGGCGGTGGTGCGGGGGTGCAGAGGGAGAGGGAGTGTCAGCATGAGAGTTAGTCGGGTGGGGTATTGGCGGAGTAGAGCGCGGAGAGCGTGGAGGAAGGGGAGGATGTGGTGGGGGAGAGAGGCATGCGAGGGGTATAGAGCTGGTGAGAGGAGGGAGGGAATGATGATGCGGTGGATAGTGGTAGGAGGGGTTCGGGAGAGTTGAGTCGAGAGATGTTGGAGGAATGTTGTGAAGGGTGATTTTGTATTGTTTGCTGTATCTGCGAATTCGAAGTCGGGTCTGAGAATCGTGGGAACGAAATGCATTTGAGTAGACGAAGGTGGAATCAATCGTTTACTAAGATCGAAGTCGTGACAGAATATTGAAGGCGGACCTGGAGAGCCAGCACTCGATTGCACGGTATTTCTCTCTACACAGAAATAAGAGCATTAGCTTTTGTAATTCGATATTATATTCTTCTACGAATCGGTCAAACATATATACAAAGGGCCACCCACCTCTAGCACCACTCGCCCCAAATTCGCCCAATCTCTCATATCTCCACGCAATCTTCATCTTATCATCTGCCGCCTTACTATCCGCATCTTTCTTCGAAGATGATCCCTCCGCAACACCCATTCCTGGCAATTCTCTTCCCCATCCTTGATGCATTCCCAAAACATGAATATGATGTCCTTGCAACACTCCCTCCGCAGCATAATATTTCAACAACGTGCCCCCAAAATCTGTAGTCCCACTCTCCTCAAGTAGCAACGAAGTGCCGAGTGCAAGTCCCGCATGGCCAGCTAGTATAGAATCGAGCGAACGGATTCCCGTCGATGTCGTTGGACGACCATCGAGTGGTGAGGGACGAATACCAGGAATGGGTGCTACTTTTTCCGGAATAGGAGTCTGCGAAGTTTGGATTCCTGGTTGCGCGATTGCTACGTTACGTTTCCGAAAAGCCATTTTGGAAAAAATTGGTGGTGTTAATTATGACGAGAATTAATTTTGATGGTCGCGGGGTAGGTATTTTTATGGGATTCATATCCCACCTAAAAATCGAGCAAGCCACTTGCTATTAATTTTTTTTTTGCGCCGGAACATTTGTTTGGCCGATCTCCGTCTGGATTTTCGATGTTTTTGGAAGGGTGCAATATTTTGCGAAAGACAAAGCTTCTTTTACTCAGTATTTACTTACAGCAACGCCATTTATACCACTCGAATTATTTAACTCGAAGGCCGATAAATTATATTTCGACACCTCGATCAATTTGCACAAAGATCAATACAAAACCCTAAAGATCCCCAAGTCTAAATACTACCATCACAATTTCCACGATTTCCAATTTCTAATCCACAATGTCTGGACCTCAAGACGCGCAACTTTTCGACGAGCACTTCACCGTCAACGAACTAGACCATAAGAAATATGTAAGAGTAGGACGTATCAAGGCGACCTCCACGGTCGATCACTCCGTCTCCATGCTTTTGGATATCAATACCGAGCTATTCCCATTAGCGGTCGGCGACAACATTCGCGTTGTGCTTGCGACATCTCTCAATTTGGATGGCACAAAGGATGATGGAAAGGGATGGAGAGATGCTAATCGCATGGGATTGGGGGGTGAGGCTACGCTTGCGGATATGTTTGATTATGTTTGTCATGGGAAGATTTATAAGTTTGAGGATCAGGAGAACAGTGATCTTATGTAGGCTTTTTCTTCTTCTTCTTGAGATTGGGGATTGGTTCGATCGCTTGCTTGCTATTTGTCTATGGTATCTATCTATTTTGTGAAATGGTTGACTGACTTCTGATGTAGTAAGGCATACATCTCCTTCGGTGGATTGTTAATGGGTTTGGAGGGTCCTTATAAGAAGCTTACACCTCTA
The DNA here is from genome assembly GCA_004786145.1 of Botrytis paeoniae. Taxonomy (NCBI): domain Eukaryota; kingdom Fungi; phylum Ascomycota; class Leotiomycetes; order Helotiales; family Sclerotiniaceae; genus Botrytis; species Botrytis paeoniae. The sequence goes on along the minus strand of PQXI01000015.1, from coordinate 223,431 downwards.
AGAGTCGACTATGTCTATCTTCTCATCAAGAAATAAATAGACATGAGACACTGCCCGGGAAACCGAAAACGAAAAGGGGAAAAACTCGCTATCTGTGTTGTGGTGAAATCCTTGTGAGGAATCGGGCAAACGAAAATCGATAGTTACAGAACCCGATTTATCGTATGCATATGTGGTTTTGCATTTGCGTTGGGCGTTGTGGATGGGAAATTGAAAAAGTCTTGAGGGCGTTCAAGCACCAGATACCTTTTTCAAATCTGGAATACTAAAATATTCAAATATTGTGTGGTCCTAGAAATGGCAATTTTCTATGAATCCTGTTATTGATCTCATCGAAATCGCTCTCATTCTCCCTTGTCAATATGCCGTATCTGATGAAGAAATCCAATAGAACAATTCCGCAATTGGATTTGAACTCTCCCATTTTCATGTGCTCCTGAACTTCCTCTACTGTCCAAAGGTAGAATTGTTCTACCTCGCTGTCATTTGGCTTAGGAATGACATCACCAGGCAACTCCAAATCATAAATGTATTCGCATTCAGGCTGCATCAAACCCGTTTCTCCTCCAGCAGTGGCTCCCCGTACATGGAAATACGTAAGAGCGCCATGAGCCTTTACATTTTGCCTCACAATATCTTCTGGAAAACTGGCTTCTTCCATACACTCTCTCACCAAAGCCTCAAACTTGTCTTCTCCCGTAGACATTCCTCCTGCGACTGTGTTGTCCAACATAGATGGATATGTCTGTTTTGTGGCCGAACGTCTCGGGACCCACAATTTTATGCCATATTTCACTTCGGAACAGCGCACATATGCCATCATGTGAATTCCATAACCGAGAATACCGAACAAAACCGAAGCGCTGCGTTCAATGGACCAGAGTACTTTATTTCCGGGACCATAGACGGGATAGAGCTCATCACGCCAGCCGGATAGAACTTTGAAGGTTTTGTTAGTGCGCCAATACTCGCATGTTGCTGCAACGGCGGCACTGCGTTCGGGCTCGGTGGCTTGCGTGAAGAGGGATATGGTGCGTTGAGATTGGTTGATGCTCATTTCTCCTTTGATGCTGGTGGGGACTTTGAGGAGAGCATGGTAGACGGGGAGAGTGATATAGCCCAGGGGGTAAGTGGTGGATGTGGTGGGGTCCTCGTGGATGAGGGTATAGAGGGTGGAGGTTAGAGTTGAGTGAGCGGTGGCATCTTTCTCTGGGTAGGGAAATCTGGGGTAACATTAGTTGGGGGTGCGGCTTGAAAAGGCGATAATAGATAGTGCGATGAATTTTGAGGCTCAGGATAGGATTGGAGATGGTTACGGAGTTGAGTGAAATAATTGATATATTGAACTTGAAGTTTGGAAATTTGCTCAATTCAAAAACACTCTTAGGAGATTGGCTCCTATTCATTCTTATGGTGAAATGTATCTTCAGACCGATTGAAACTTCATTTTACCAACCACTGGGCTGTATGACAAGAAATTGTGTTCTCCAAGAGCAGTCCAACCCCCACCACCTCCCTCATAAGCCACCACTCCACCATTTCAATGTAGTGATACCATCTAGCGATAGCCAAGTGAATGAAAGGACTCCAGATCGAAGTACTTACGTATCGCACTCATCAACAAGATCTAAATAAGTCTTCATGATGATCTGTTTCTCTAGGTATTCTCTCTAGAAATGCGTGATTCGTATGTGTCGAATGAAGTATATCCAAAAAAACCCTTTTATTAAATGTCAAATGTATTCCTATACCCAATATCCCAAAGATTTGATTTCTGATTTTTGTAAGAAAGAGAACTTCAAAAATACTTTATACAAATATCAATACAGTACTACTGCTAGCGCAATTATACCAAGGTGTATTGATGAATCTCGGGAGTCAAAATTAGCAAAGAATGACTGAATCCGATGGCCAAAATTACTTTGCAGGGTGCACCCCCACCACGCACAAAAAAAGCTGCCCCGCTCAAGCCCCGCAGTCTCATTATTAGCTACTCATAGACACAACGAGAACATTCGCGAATGACGCTAAAATTCCTTAAGCTTCCCTAGTTCTAGTGAAAATAGTTACCTCAATTTGAAATTCGCATTTATTTCTTCAAACTCAATTTACAAGCAATTCTTATCATTCACAAAAGCTGCCAAATCATTTAGATACAGTCATTATATTGTGTTAATTCGTATGATTCGCACTATTTGAACACAAATTGGAGCTCTGATCAGCTACATACATACCTGGGTAGCTATACGTCACATCCGCATCGCAATCACACAACGCGCGAGAATATCACAAATTCACCATGGGGCAAGCTCCCCCTTCACTACCCCAATTATTTGGCATGTAAGTTTATCTCTGTTTCTCACTCTAAGCCCCTAATCTCTCTTCCCAGCTAGCCCAACAAGCAAAAAACTAACCTCTCTTCCTCCTCCAGAATTCCTACCGGTCTCCCACCAATCACAACTCCCACCTCTGCCCCCTCCCCAACATCCTTTATCTTTACCCTCCCCGCCCGCTCCTACCAACACATCTGTGTCTTCATCCTCCCGGGAATCATCCTCCCCCCCTCCACCGCCGCCGCTGTCTACATCTCTCTTCCCCCCTCTCCCACCGGCGCATCATCCGACCCTCCCTTCAAATTCCTCGGGGGCATCGGTCCCGGCAAAGAAAGCGCCATATTCAAAATAAACCGCGACATCTCCTCCTCTCAAGCTCCCAACAATGCCCCCGAAATCGACATGGACGCCGAACCCTCAACTCCCCAAATGCAAGGCGAAATCACCATTGGAATATCTCTTGAGAGCGCCGAATCAGTATCTGCGCAAATGGCACAACTATCTTCTTCCCATTCTTCCGCAGGCGCATCGTCGTCAAATCCTGGAACCTCATTAGTTCTCTCCAGACCCCGGCCTACGAATACGGATACGTTAGTCCTGGCGCAACGCATAATAAAAAATGCATTTAATTTCCTCGCGAGTTTCAGCGGTAATATTATGGATGCGGGAAATGGGAAGGGGGTAGAAGTGGTGCCTCTCAAGGCGTTTGAAGAGTGGTGGAAGAAGTTTGAGGCGAGGGTGAGGAATGATCCGGGATTTTTGGAGAAGGATGGGGATTGAGTTTTCGATTTCAAGCAGGGTTGTAAAGAAAATGATGAAGAATAAAATGCGGTGCATAGAGAGTAGATGCGAATTGGGTGGATGGAGAGAGATAGGAAACTCATATTCACCTATCGTACTTTCAGCATCTTTGCGTGGAAAATTGCACCACGGAGCCGTCACAAAAGAGACAGGATAGAAACAGGAGAAAAGCAAAATAAGCAGAGATGCGATCCCCTCTAGTGATCATGTTCGATCATTTCGGGGCAGAATTGGGATTTGCAGATATCACACAGAGAGCTCTGAATATAAAGGCGCTATTTGTACGACATGCCACACGTCAGGATCAGACGGAGATATCACAAGATAATAAATAATAATCATTTCAAATAAAGATGTACTGAATTACACGAAGCGAGCGAATTGAAGTTTCGGATAACACTGGTGATGAATATTATGTGCGTTATTGTGATATGTGCTCATGCCATGATAAATACTACTGACTCACATCACATCACATCACATAACAAAGGTTAATCTAATGATACAAATGAAAACACAAAACTTTGTACTACTCCTCGCGATAAAATCCCCACGCCCTTGAGAGAAAAGAAAAGAAAAATCCCACCCTTTTTGCTGTCAGCTATGAATATGCTCGTACCGCACGAACATACTTCAGATCCCCACTCCAAACCGACGTGTGTCATAGCTAACACATCATTCTGTACACCCATTCGCACCCATCCTGCCAAGGTCCTGTCCTCATCCTTATGGCTCCCCACTACGGAACAAAGATCCTACTAAAGCTCACCACATCCCTCCTGCAACAAACACATTTATCGAAATTATTCATCGCAAGCGTAACACGACAATCATCGCATAAGCTCAAGCAACGACAAGGCCACACAATAACACTTCTAGGCGAGCTTTGACAGACCACGCATTGTGGGCCATTTTCTCCCATGCCGGATGCACCTTGCATCCAGGAAGCCGGTTCTTGGGTAGCTTTTTGATAGTTGCGTTTGGAGATGATGAGATGTTCGAGGATTTGGGCTTCTTCATCTGGAGAAAGTTTGCCCGTTGGATCTGAGGGAATGAAATTTGGAGGGCGTTGAAGAGTGGATGTTAGGACGTGGGCTCGTTCTCTCTGAATGATATCGCGGTAGCGGGAACGAGTTAGGATTTTATCGCTTGAGAGGTGGAGTGAGAGGGCTTGAGCTTCTGCTCTTTGTTCGGGGTTTCGAGGATGTAAGAGTTGAGCTAGATCTGTTGTGGATAGGGGTGTATCGAGAAATGGACTAGATTCTCGCGACGGATGAGGTGATCGTTGTGTGGGAGTTCTTTGTCCATCTGTAATGGCATCGTCCGACTCCCAATCTCGTTCATCTTCCGTCGAATATGAGATTACACTGGTCATGTCATCTTCGATATCTTTTTTCTCAGGACTGAATGTTCCACTGTTATCATCACTTCCCCACCAGCCGCCATTCAGCCACCATTGATATAGACTGGAGTCCAACTCAGTCTCTCTATGTCGACTCCAATATTCTTGGCTGGTCTTGAGTCGCCTTCTCATTTCTACTTCTACATCCACATGGTCATCTTTGGGTAGAGTCAATTCTCCGTCGATATTCAGAAGCCAGAAGTTGAGTGTATCTGGGTCATTTGCTTGCACGGCTGTGCTGGCGGGGTCTCTTTTTGTTCGCGATACAAGCCAAAGAAGCCAGCCTGGGCGGCTTTGAATTCCAAGCCAACTCATAAACATTAAGATACATGTTGCCCACCTGCAGTCCATAAATTAGCAATTGTCAGCATGTACAAGGGTTTGGCGTGCGCGGAGGTGAGTTTGGAAATAACTAGTTATTGCAAGCAACTTTGTGATACCATTCTGCACGTTCCCAATAAAGTCTTCCATTGTCAAACTGTAGGTGAATGGAAACTTCTGTGAAGTACAAATGATGGAAAATTACTTACCAGCTAAGAATTAATCTATTGATCCCAAGAAAGAACTCCAATGCCATTACCCAACGCCCACTGCGCTCTGTAGCACCAACACCATCTCTGACTGATCGCTCTTGTCCTTTGGACTTTGCATTCTTCTGTGCAGTCATCTCGCGCACATAAGGACTGTTATTCTTTTGTGAAAGTACCCTCTGATTAGTAGCCGCTACGAGACCAACGTTATGAGGCATATGATCATCTATAGCAAGCTCAGATTCATGAGCTTTAAAACTTGGACCTAGCCATTGTGCTCCAGTCTCTTCAATCTCACGTAGACGATCATCTTCGAGCCAAGTATTAGGTTTGACGTTCACCCCTCGACTCTCATTCAGATAAACAGCTTCACTAGCCATAGTCATAACAGCAAATCCTGTCCTTAGCAGAGCCGTATAGAAGTCCATGTGCATTGTTATTCGGATACTTGATAATGGGACATTTGCTTGCATGTTATGATGTGCATTGATCACTCTCTGCGAGAAGGATAATCGAGGGCGAGGAGTATCTGGCAGATTTTGTCCAACTGGAATATTGGACTCGTCGATACCACTAGCAGGGGCCAATGTAGACAAGATCAATGCAACGCCGTATATGATTGAACATATGATAATACCGCACAGAACGAGAACATGGGGAATAAATCCAATAATACAAACCGTAGGAAACCTCAATAATGCTTGGCTTGAAGGATGATCGAAAGAAAATGACACGAGACTCCATACAATCACAGACATGAATGATATGCCCCAGAATCCAGTACTAAGTAGCCGAAATCTTCCTTGAATATCGAAGATTGCAAGGATGTGACTACTCAAGTGATTCATAACTGAGAGAAATCCAACAAGTAGGACTTCTGGCGTGGTATTTATTTTCTTCATGATCATGGAGCGTGTAACAGCAAATTGAGTGGGTCCAGCATTTGAGTTGTCTTCCGCTGGAACCTTAATCTTGGTAAAACCAACGATTTGAGCACTAATGGCGGCATCGGCCTCAGCAAAGGCTAATGAGTGTTCGAAGAGCGTCATTCCTGTTTCAGCTGCGACCTGACGACCTGAGTGTTGTTAGGTCACATACTTATGGTATACCCAAGCTATTATAGAAATTGAAGAAAAATTTGAACACCATAATCCTCTAGCACTATCTAGAGCATGCAAACAAAAAGATGATTGGAAATCATATGGGGTAGGCTTACCTTGAACAGCGCAGGACACTGTTTCGACAAATTGACTGAAGCTAAATGTTTTAAATAAAGGCCATAGAAGTGATAAAGATCCGGAAAGATCGTATGTGATGGGAATTCCCTCCTTAGAATCGGTCTCGTTCCCCACGGTATAATTACTAGGAATCATACTCACCGCCAGACATGAGGATGAATCCTTAGCACCAAACAGAAGGGCTTGACTGAACGTATGCAGAGGACCTCCATCCTGGGTGAACAGGAGGTTATGGGATTTTGAAGAATTGCCCCACCGCAAGTAACCAAAATCAGGGGATGTCTGGCATTGTATTGATTGCAGCAACCATCTGGCTTGAACGAGAAGTAGTATTATAGGTATTATTCGTAATAGGAAGCGTGGTTTCCATGTAAATTCGAGTGGCCTTCTCGTGCTAGCCATTATATGCGTGCGATTCAAAACGATGGCCATCACTATACACCCAAGGGCCCATTTGCTTGTGGCATAAGCAAATAGACCTCCGAGACTTCGCGCACTCTCCAAAGAGAATCTTGAGCTTTCCATGATATTCTCTTCCGTCAATGTTTCCGAGCTTGTTTCTACAATCTGTCTTATGCCCGCAACTGCTGCGGCAGTTATCGTTTCTGCGGGATCAGGTATGCCAGATCCAGTAGCTTCTGGAACTATTCGTGCCGCCATCCTTATACCCAATATATTATCAACACTTTCCGGAACTGCAAGAAAGGAACCGAGTTTCATGACCATTCGCGGTCCTGCCAAAGCAAAATCCCTTGCAGACGGCACATATTGCGTAACATTTACTGCTGTCCAGTTCGTCCATGAAGCAATGTCAAATTTTGTACCATTATCGAGCATTGTTGGAGTGGCCATGATAAGCTAAGATTCGAATCAATGCAAACGGTTTAGGTCGTCACAAAGAGATAATTAGTCGATGTTTCTTGGTCTCACCGGACCATCAAAAAGTCCAGATAAAGAGCATCCTCCTGGGCTAAAAGGAAGAAAAATATGACTGAGATGTTGACAGTCAATAAAGTTTATGTCGAAAAGAGAAATCCAAACATCCCCATAGACTTATTGATTGTCTGATGCGACCTCATTTAATGTTTCGGAATACGTTGTTCCGGCCGATTCTAGAATGCAAGGTGCTATGTAGTGATGTTCAAAAGAAGCTTTAAGGTTACATTATCGTAGGTGGGAGGGGTGAAAGAGATGAAACTCTGATTAGCACTTCGACATCATTGACCTCCACAGATCAAAATGCAATGTATTGAAATATTGAGAGGCTTTTGGTTGGAAGGCTACTTTCAAAAATTATCACATAGTTCATACATTGGTCTTGAAGGCATCACTCGGATTTGACATATGCAATTGAAGTTCATTTTTCATTCATTTTTCATCAATATGGTAGGTACATCATTCTGAAATTACATGCCACCCCATTCTATACAGAAGGTTCTTACTCCATCATTTTCCTCCTCAACAGATTTCTTCTCAGGGCTTTCGCCACCAATCAGGAAGCCTTTTTTGACACCAGTACCTAACCTACCACCTCCAACTATGTCCAGCAACCGGATTTCTTCATCCCATTCATAACCTGTCGCTACGAAGTGACTATGAAAGCGTAAAGGATCTCCTGGATACACAGTATAGTCGCACCCGAATCGAAGACCAGGTGTCATGAAGTAGTCACGAGAGTGCAAGTGAGCAAATAAAGGATAAGATGAGGGAACGGATGGATCTGAACTTGATGGAAATGCTTTTGGTGAAGATGATGAGGGATATGAAACAGTTGGTGTAATACCCCAAGATTTCGTGGATGAAGGTGCTACAGAAGAGGCTCTAGAGGCAGGGCGTTCATCCTCGAATAAAGGGTCTGATTCATTGGAAATAGTATCTTGGGGATCGTTACTTGCACGAGATGTACTTGGTAACGATCCACTCCCACCTTTCAGAGCTTTCTTTGCTAGAGCATTCTCAGTGCGCTTCCTGGCTTCAGTGTCTGCAGCTCTTTTTGCTTTGAATGCCTCAGTTTTGAGTGACTCTAGGTATTTCTTCCTGTCCAAGCCTTCCAGCGAACTGAAGTTTTGTTTATGCCAAGGGGTATCCTCAACAATGTATGCAATCTTCTTATCGACAAGGACTTTGGCCTCTTCTGGTAGCAACTCGACGGGTAGGCCAAGGAACAAGTTCTGTTGTGGAATCTGCGGAATGGTGCCGGTCAAAACACCACAGATATGGTAAGTCCTGCGAAGGTGAGTCACGACATCTATGTCGAATAGCAAATACCGGCTAGCAATGAATGATATGGCAATGGGCTCTGAAACAATGTTCGGAGACATTTTGAATTCGAGCTCAAGACTATAAGTTACTTCATCATGTTAGTAATGATTCTATTGTCAAAGTGGTAGAATGTACAATGATAAATTTGAGGTTCGATGAATCATGAATTAAAACATATTTTAAGACATCATGTCCAGATAAATCTGGTTGTCAGGGGATTGACAGATCGGTTTTGTAATCATATCGAAAAGAGGGGAGATGAAGAGATTGCACAAATGTCACTTACCAAAGGTTGTTGATTTGTTGTCGACTTCCCTTCAATTAAGAATTGTGGAAGATTGAAAGTGTTTGGATCGAAGAATGTTTTAATTTTTTGTGCGAAGAGAATTAAAAAGAGCTTCTCACTAGCTTATGCGCTAGCTTAGGTCATTCGACTAAACCTTTTCCGAAAACCATGTAAGCCTGAATAGGTCTCAGGCACCAAATACACGTGAGAGGACCTGAGCACTCGGTGGACCCCTTCTCGAGACTTTTACCTAGAGTCAAAAGGGTACAGCTACAACAAAATCTCCATACTTAATGTCGACTTCCTTATGTGCCAAGCTTATCCTTGGGCCACTGTATAACTGTCATATCCGAAAGATCTTAACCCTTACCAAGCCCCTTTCAAGATTTAGGGCAAATGTAATCTTACTTAGGTATTCTGTCAAGGTAAAAAATCAGATAACTGGTGAACTAGAAAATTTCCCATTAGATTGCTGAATCAGCCATAATCATACCTACCTACCTACCTAGATAGATATTTGAAATAAGCTCAACATTGGCGTCTAATCGCTTAAATTAAAGTATGGCTCGTTCGACGTTTCAGACTTTCAGTGATGGGTTTGCTGGAGTAGCCGTTCATGAGATACTACCTAGTAGGCAGGTAGGTACTTTATTAGGGAGGCAGGGTCAATCAATGATAGATAAACTCTATTTATCATTTCTTCATGGAATGTCCAAGTTTAGACGTCCAGAAAAGAGCAGACTTGATATCGTTCTTACATACTTCGTACAGTATCAGTATCTTCTTCAATTGTGAGTTGAAATGAATGAAAATTACAATTGATTATTATTCCATCTTACAGTACCAACAATTACATGATTCATTACTATATAAATATGATTGGTACATCCAAATTCTAAGTTCAATTACGTCGTATAGAATCCCCTGTAAATTGTATTCCGTATGTAGGGAAGTTGTGGCTAAGGTTCTTTTTGGGGTTTGAAGTAAGTTCCACTCAAGGAACACGAATCCACTCAGCAATCCCCCCTGCTCTCTCAGAAGTTAGAGATGCTCATACTTTGAATTAAAGTATTCTATTCTGATATACTCGAGTACCCATTTACACAACCGTCAAATTTCCACAACCAACTGTCAACATTGACATTCGGCCATCTGGGTTCATTGTAACTCTTTTGATTGTTACCGTCTTATGCATCTGTATCCTCACCCAAAATGATGCCCAGGCATCAAGCAACCGCATATTCTAATGGATATCCTCGCAAGAGCGATCCATACTCTAAGAGCGACACATACTCCATATCACCACATAGGTTCGTGCAGATCAAATTGAATACCCAAAGTCATCGCCACAATTGTGTATTTCATCTACTAACGACATTTCGAATACAGATTCCAACCAAGGACATCACCACCAGCGCTGCGCCGTCGAAGGCAGCTTCTCGTTCGTTTGACTCTCGTCTTAGTATTCGCATTAGTAGTTGGACTGTTTATATGGCCTGGTGCCGCGGTCCTTCCAGTATTATCTTTTGGCCTCATATCTTCAGGGGAGGACTTTCAACTCGAAACCGTTCGATATTATGATCTTTCAAATGTACAAGGGACGGCCAGAGGTTGGGAAAGAGAGGAACGGATCTTACTTTGTGCCCCCCTTCGTGATGCCGAGCCCCATCTGCCAATGTTTTTCGCGCATCTTCGTAATTTTACATACCCGCATCATCTTATAGATCTTGCATTCTTGGTCTCTGATTCCAAGGACAACACCCTATCTTTGCTCTCGGAGCTTTTGGAAAAATTACAAGCCGACGAGGACCCAAAACAACCATATGGTGAAATATCTATCATCGAAAAGGATTTTGGTCAAAAGGTCAACCAGGATGTAGAGAGTCGTCATGGTTTCGCTGCACAAGCAAGCCGAAGAAAGTTGATGGCACAAGCTAGAAATTGGCTTTTAAGCGCTGCATTACGTCCTTATCACAGCTGGGTTTACTGGAGAGATGTGGATGTCGAGACCGCACCTTTCACAATTCTAGAGGATCTGATGCGTCACAATAAGGACGTCATCGTACCTAGTGAGTGATGGTGTATGATTTCTGTTACAATTGGCTAATGAGTTTTAGATGTTTGGCGACCATTGCCAGATTGGCTTGGAGGAGAGCAACCTTATGATTTGAATTCATGGCAAGAATCCGAAACAGCCTTAGCCCTAGCTGATACTCTTGACGAAGATGCAGTTATCGTGGAGGGATATGCGGAATATGCGACATGGCGTCCCCATCTTGCATACTTGAGAGATCCATATGGTGACCCTGACATGGAAATGGATATCGATGGTGTTGGAGGTGTTAGTATTTTGGCCAAAGCCAAGGTTTTCAGATCCGGTGTCCATTTCCCTGCGTTTAGTTTTGAGAAGCATGCCGAGACTGAGGGATTCGGAAAGGTTCGAAACTCTTTCTACTCTGTTGTTATGCTCATGCTAATTGAAAGAACAGATGGCAAAACGAATGAAGTTTTCGGTAGTTGGATTACCTCATTATACTATCTGGCATTTGTATGAGCCAAGTGTTGATGATATACGTCACATGGAGGTCAGTTGAATAATGTTGGGCTTTTGACAAATCGCTTACGATTTTTAGGAAATGGAACAAGAGCGTATCGCTCGCGAAAATGAAGAAAAGGAAAAGGCGGAACGTAATAAGAAGATGAAGGAACAGTTTGATGATCCAACTCCACAATGGGAGAAGGATAAGAACGTCATCGCAGATGAAGCTCTCAAGGAGAAGAAGGAGAAGGAGAAAGCTGAAGTTAAAGCTAAGGAAGAAGATGGTGCTGCAAAAGCTCCGGACTCCAAGGCCGAAGAAAGTAAGCCAAAGGACAAGGTAAGAATGTTATAAAACTCAAGCATTAACATCATTGTTGACTGGTTTAGGTACAATAACGGGATTCATTTGAGGGGCGTACAAGGAAACTTGGTTAAGTGAGTAACACGCATTAGCTTTTGGCTGGGCCAGTTCTTGACAAGGCTACGAGGATATTTAGAAAATTATCACAACTCGACGAATTATTTCTATCTTATGGGTTGAGAGAGGGGGGAAGCATTCTTGATGCCGAATCGTAAATACGGGGGTGGCCTTTCGGCACTTGAGTCTTAACTTTGAAGTGTAATCTAGGATGGAGTTCTTGTAAAAATACACACAGCAGTACCATAGAATTGAATTATTGATTAACAACCCATCTTACGAAATGTCGAAACAGTATCTTTTCTACTTTCTTTTTGCTTCTTGAAATTTCATTTCATCTTGTCTAAGGTAACCTGGAAGGTTATTTGGCTGTCATGTCAAAGAACACAGTATCGCTACTCGGGTACCCGTAGTTCTGCCATTACAGACATCTGTGCTCTTCGAATTTATGTACCTGGTAAAGTATAGCCTACAATGACATCGTAGGTATTAACTTTTGATATCCAATCTAGTTGACATTTTTGTATTTGTATAATACCTACAAATAGTTCTTTTGTTTTTTGCGACTCGAATCTATTTAAATAGAATTCCTTATATTGTTCAAGATTGACAACACCCGCGCGTGGTTCATATTGGCGAATAGTCCTTATGCTGTGCTCGGTGGGTAATCGACATACAACATGAGCAATAATGCCCCAACACAAAATACAGCTTCGGCTACCTCTCCCAAACGTCATTCAACATCTTCTACAGCTTTGCGCCAAAGCATTGATAGTGTCGCCCCGCAACGACTTAATGGTAGCATGGCCTCGAATACTAGTATGATTTCAGTAGCTGTCAACCCTGTCACCCTTATCATTCAAGAATGTCGTGCTGTTACTTCTGCCATGCGGAAACATCCTCGGTGGGCGCATTCGTCGGCTTCTTCTATATTGGGTGGGCATTCAAGTCCGCTGAGCGCCGGGGTGCAGAACTCAAGGCCTTCTACACCGCGAGATGAGCCAGGAACTCGCAGGGCGCCGAAAGGTTCAGCGGCCTCAGAAGGGAACGATGATGCAGGCTTGGCAATCAGATGGGGTTTGAGGGGAAAGAAAGGGAAGAGCATGCAAGATAATCCTCTGATGGCTGGATTTCAGCGTCTCAGACAGGAATTGACTGGATGCAAAGGTAGGTAACATAAATCACTTTTGAGCTGGGCGCAACTGATCTTATGATTCTTCTACCGTTAGACATACACACATTCGATGCACCATCTTTACTCCATCCTTTTCTTCAAGTTATGGTCATCGAAAATCCCGCAACGCCGTCGCCGATCACCACTCTAGCCCTGGCCGCCATCATAAAGTTCTTCTCGTACAACTTAATCAGTCCAAGCTCCCCTCGACTTTCACAGGCAATGCAGTCTTTATCTGCTGCCATGACAAATTGCCGGTTCGAAGCTCGAGATACAGTGGCTGAGGAGAAAGTGTATCAAAAAATATTGAAACTTATGGAAGGAATGCTGTCTGGGCCCGGCGGAGATTTACTGAGTGATGGAAGTGTTTGTAAAATGATGGAGACGAATTTAAATATGTGTTGTCAGCCACAGCTATCAGAGTTATTTCGTGGGTCTGCCGAAATGACTATGGCCAAGATGTGTCAGATCATCTTCGAGAGACTGAAGCATTTAGAAATTGAGGCTGGGGATGATCTAGAAGCTTTAGACGAGAAGACAAAGGAAGATATGGACACTGTCAAAATGGCTCCTTCAGCAGCGAGTACAAGTGCTATCACGAAATTGACCGCATCTCCTGCCGGATCACGGCCACCTTCTTCAAGCTTTGATACATCACGGCCGTCATCTGCTATGGAAAAGGTTCCTCTCTTAGAGTCTTCATCTGAAGCTGGAATTGTGGCGCCGGCATCAGAGGCTTCGGATGATACTCCCAGCAAGCCTTATTCTCTCCCATCTATTTGTGAGCTATTTAGGGCTTTGATAGATTTACTAGATCCTCACGATCGAAAACATGCCGATTCTTTGAGAGTCATCGCTCTTCGTATGATCAACGTAGCTCTGGAGATAGCAGGTCCTTCAATTGCCAAGCATCCAGCATTGGCTACCCTTGCTGAAGACCGCCTTTGTCGATATCTATTCCAATTAGTCCGATCGGATAATATGGCTATCTTACAGGAGTCGCTCATTGTAGCTGGCACTCTTCTCTCGACGTGCAGAGGAGTCTTGAAGTTGCAGCAAGAGCTCTTTCTGTCTTATCTGGTTGCATGCTTGCATCCTCGTGTAGAAATTCCCCGGGAAAGGGGAATCGATCCCTCTCTGTATGCTGGTATACCACAGGCTCCAAAATTGGTTAAGCCCCCACCATCACAAGCTAGCAGCGGTCGTTCCACGCCCGTACCTGTGAAAGATCGTCGAACCCTAGGGTTAGAAGGTGGGTCGCGTAAGCCGGATGCACGTGAAGCAATGGTGGAAAGTGTTGGAGCTCTTGCGCGGATCCCGAGCTATATGGCTGAACTATACGTCAATTATGATTGCGAGATCGACCGAAGTGATATCTGCGAGGATATGGTTGGACTTCTGTCTCGCAATGCGATTCCAGATTCTGCAACTTGGAGCACGACAAGTGTCCCACCACTCTGTCTGGATGCTCTCTTAGGTTTTGTTCAATTCATTGCAGATAGACTTGGCGATGAACCGAAATATGATGGCTACCCTGATCAAGCAACACTACGCGAGCAGAAACGAAGGAAGAAGATTATCATTCAGGGAACGGTCAAATTTAACGAGAGTCCAAAGGCTGGAATTGCGTTTTTGGCGTCACAAGGCATTATAGATGATCCGAGAGATGCAAAGACTGTCGCAAATTTCTTGAAGGGAACATCTCGTATCGACAAAAAGCAATTGGGCGAATTCATATCTAAGAAAGGAAATGAGCCTATTTTAGAAGCTTTGATGGATTCATTTGATTTTGAAAACAAGAGAGTTGATGAGGCACTGCGTGAACTCCTCGAGACCTTCAGATTACCTGGAGAATCTGCTTTGATTGAACGGATTATCTCGACTTTCGCAGAAAACTATTGTTCGGGTACCTTACCTGAAGGTATCGCGGATAAAGATTCCGTATATGTTCTAACTTATGCCATTATCATGTTGAATACGGATCAGCATAATCCGAACATGAAGGGTAAACGCATGGAGCTAGAAAACTTTGCACGGAATTTGCGTGGAGTTAATGGAGGGCAGGATTTTGCTCCGCAATACCTCCAGGACATCTACGAGTCTATCAAATCAAACGAAATCATTCTACCTGATGAGCATGACAACAAGCATGCTTTCGACTATGCTTGGAAGGAATTATTACTAAAAACTGCTTCCGCTGGTGATCTCACTATCTGCAACACTAATATCTTTGATGCAGATATGTTTGCAGCTACTTGGAAACCAGTGGTTGCAACTCTGTCGTATGTCTTTATGTCGGCGACTGATGATGCTGTGTTTGAGAGAGTTATCACTGGTTTTGATCAATGTGTCCGTATCGCAGCCAAACATGGTTTGACTGAAGTCATTGACCAAGTCGTGTATTGTCTGAGTCACATTACTACACTTGCAACAGAGATTCCATCCAGTACTACTCTCAATACGGAGTTACAGGTTGGGGAGAATAGTGTCATGGTTAGTGAACTTGCAGTCAAGTTTGGTAGAGATGTGAAGGCTCAGCTTGCGACTGTTGTTCTTTTCCGTGTTGTGTTAGGTAGTGAAAGTGTGATAGGAGAAAGTTGGAAGCACGTAAGTTGATCAATAGTCAAACACTTCCTAACATTTGCTAATCACGTGTACAGATTTCTAGGATTTGGTTGAACTTATTTGTTAATTCTTTGATACCCCCATTCTTTGCTACATCTAATAGCATGGATATTGCTCCAATTCCCTTACAAAATCCTTCCCAAGTCATTGATCGCGGCGCAAAACCCAGCGACACCGGTCTTTTCTCTGCTTTTGCGTCGTACATCACTAGCTATGCTGCAGACGATCCTCCAGAGCCATCGGATGAAGAGCTCGAAAGTACCTTGTGCACAGTCGATTGTGTGAATGCTTGCTTCATGGGCGACGTGTTCGCAAATGTAGTGTAAGTAATGTCCACTTATTTCTTCTGACTCGTTCGCTAATGTGATTAGAAACATGCCTATTGATTCCTTACGACCTCTCATACAAGCATTGATATCGCAATTGCCAGATGACCCTTCATCGGTCGTCATAAGTGTGAAATCGGAAGTGGAACCCCCATCAAGTCCTACAAACGGCGTTAATGGTGCACCATCCGGTCCTGTGTATGATCCATCAATGGTTTACATATTAGAGCTGTGTACCGTGCTTGCAATGCGAGATAATGAAACTATCAACGCATTTGGGGCTGAAGTTGCAGAAGCTTTACAAAACGTTCTACGAAACTCTGCCAGTTGGCATCCCTTGATGGTATCTAGAACAATATTCTATCTACTGCACCTACTGCACGCAAGCTATGTTAGTATATCTTATCTTGTCTAACCAATCAAAGCTAATATATGTAGGAACAATCATACATTCGTGTTCCTGTGGTGCTTCACGCTATCTCAAGTTTCAAGAAAGATTTGTTCGAGAAATCTGCCACACTTATTCTTCAAGGATTAACACAGTGCATAAAAGAGCCAGGTCCATTACGAAACGAAATCATGACTTCCCCCGACTTCTGGGTAATTCTTAAAAATCTTGCAACCAGTCCTTCTTCGGCATCGGCTGTGTTCGAAATCCTTGAAGGCGTTGCTATTGGTTCTCCACCAACTATAATGGCAGATAATTATGAGTCAGCTGTTAAGTTGCTCAATGATTTTGCCACTGCCGGGAGTGTAGGGTCTACCGTGGAGCAAAAACAGGATAAGAGGACACGAAGGGGACAACCAGTCAAACAGCCAAAGCCACAGGTGGTAGATGCGGTCGTAGCTAGAGGAGTCAAGGCTATAACGATGATATATTCTTTGACGTCGCGAATTCCTGTCCTGATGGAACAATCACATCTTGAAAGCAAAGAGGGTATGTGTAAATTCATCCATCGCATCAACTTTTACTAACTCACTACAGCTTGGGCAAATTATTGGTCACCAATCTTCATGGCTTTGACGACACAGTGTACCAATCCTTGCCGAGAAATTCGACATCAAGCATTCTCTTCGTTACAGCGTTCGTTATTATCACCAGAATTAACGTCAGGTGATCACGAAGAATGGACCGCTATATTCGGCGAGGTTCTCTTCCCTCTTATAACTCGATTGCTAAAGCCAGAAGTATACTCATCCGATCCCATTGGCATGAGTGAAACTCGTGTTCAAGCCGCCACGCTTCTCTGTAGGATCTTCTTGCACTACCTGGTACTGTTGTCGAAATGGGAGGGTATGCTAGATCTTTGGATTAAGATACTTGACATCATGGATCGTTTGATGAATAGTGGACAGGGTGATAGTTTGGTATGTCAATGGAACTATTCGATGGTTGTAAATTTACTAATAAATTAAATAGGAAGAAGCAGTACCAGAAAGTTTAAAAAATGTCCTTCTTGTAATGTCTAGTAGCGGATACTTGGTACCGCGTAGTCAAGATGAGACGCAAGAGAAGTTATGGACCGAAACTTGGAAGAGAATTGATAGGTTTTTGCCCGATTTGAGGAAGGAAGTTGATTTGGAGGGGCCGGGGGTTGAGGAGAATATTAAGGGGAAAGAAAATGAGGGTTTGGTGACAAATGTCAAGAGTGATACCGAAGCAGGAGTTGAACAAGAGAAGACGGATATCAAAGTTTGATTGTGAGGAAGGAAGAACGATGGATTGTATTATTAAACCAAGTAGTGGGATTTGTGTTTGCGTTGTACAAAAGAAAGTTAGGAACCAGGGAGTTTGGATGAATTTGTGATGTGAGGGATTTGGTAGTTTCAAAGAAAAACTCGTGTGCGTAGGCGAACGGAAAAAAGATGAGATGTGGGGTTGGAGATTGGTCGCTGGGAATGAGTGACGGACGGACGGACGAACGGAATGAAAGAAAGATGCGCATACATAATTCACTATATGGGATATGTAGTTTGATTCATTTTTGGAGAGGGGTAAGGTGGAAAGGTTAGAGATGAAAGTAGAGATTCATAAGACGGATAGCACAGAGGACGGAAGCTGGTGGAATCAGATGAGCTAAAGTTTGTATAGCGAAATCGGTTAGGGATCGAGGGATGCATGGATGGGTTGAAAATTTAAAGTAATAGAAAGAGAGATGTGATAATTATACATTGCTTGTTTATGAGAGTTTTGGGAGTGTTTATTGTGTTGGATGCGGAAATAGAATGGTCGGATAATGATGCTGGAATGTTTGAGGAGAAATGTAGATAATGTGTTTTATTTTTACGATAATAGGCGTTTCAAATCGATCCGGATGTCGACGATTTGGGCACGAACGGTGCTGATAATGACGGCGGTGTTGTGACTTCTGGCTGCCACGGAGGTGACGAGGATATCTTGATCTGTGTTTCGGAGTTCAGTGCGGTCGGCGCTTTCGCCGGAGAATACATTAAAGGATACGAGACAAACTGCTGCGATAGTAGCGTATGAATAGATGTCTTGACTAAGGACGGTTCCACCGCTGAGTCTTGCAACTCCTCCTCTTCCTCCTCCAAAGCCACCGCCACCACCTCACCCAAGGTTCCATTCATGCCTCCACTTGGTGCAGTTCCATTTCCACCAAAGCCTACTGTTATCTACCGCTTCCACTGCCAACACCACTAGAGATGGTACTGGTTTAAGTGCTATTCAAGATCCAACGAACCATAGCACCATCCTCTCTAGCTTGAGTCGTAAGAGAATTTCGGGGAGTGATGAGATAAGAGAAAGAAGTCTGACCAGATCAACCTGCAAGATGACCTTCATGAATCATTTCAGTTTCGTCATAACTAGACCTGCGTGTGAATCGAAGATGGCCATGCTCAATGGCTTGGAAAGAGGCAAAGCTTTCTTGGTATTCTTGAGTAAAAACCAATGAGGCTGCACGGTTTTGTCTCACAATATCACTGTGGTTGGTCCAAACATCGTGATATGTTGTAGAGCTGACATAAGAAGGCTGGTTACCATTGTTGAGGTTGACATAGCTGTATCCCCTGATATTTTGTATGGCCACATCATATCGTCAAGTCGTTCTTGCGATAATGTACCATTGGTGAGACCAGCAGCGATTGTAGAATCACTCCAGATTCTCGAGCCTTCAAAGTTAAGACCTCCATTTGCAGAACCAAAAGCAGTCAATTAGCCACCTTTATCTGGGAATACAAGTCCTGGGTATTCAGCCTCGGTCTTTAGGTAATGAATCAAAAGATCAGAGCTTTTGCAATAGGGTGTATCATTGACCTGAGTGTACGGGGAAAGGGGTTCAAAATGCGAATATCCACAGGATAAGAAGTGCACCACTGCTCGATAGCTGCTCCACATGTAGCCTGTGTGGGTCCATGCACGTTTTGCAATGTTTTTTGACGAAATCTGGGTGTTTTTGCCAGTTTCGGGAATAGATTCACCAACCAAATGACCCCCGAGATCAATAAGTACCCTAAGTTTTGCCATCGATATAAGAGGTCGTCTCATCACGATTGTCAATTTGAGTGGTTCTGTGGATCCAAAACCTTTGCCACAGACGAGGTCAGTAAATCCGAATGAGGAAGTCTTAAATACTCCAATAGATCTGCTGATAACTTCAAAACTATGGTCATGCCATTTTTCAAAGCAGAAAAGATCTCATAGATGCTTCCATTGAAAGCCGGTGATACTATTCGAGATATTCTGCGCACAGGTTCCGCACAAAGTTCTACATTCAGGTGCTTTTGGAAGGTGGTAATTCCTCTTTGGGAACATAAATCTTTCCTCGGTTTACCGGTTGAACCAGAGGTAAAGTAAAAATAAGCGTTCGTACTGAGTTTAGATAAATTACGACGTAGTGAGGCTCTCTTTATCAAAGAAAATGTGAAAGCCGCCTGGAGGATTTATCCACAATGATTATTGAGCAGCAAAATCGGACATCGATGAACACTCTAAAGTCTAGGCCTATCCGAGAAATTAAAAGTGTGCTCTTGAAGACACAAAAGGCCACTTGCGGATTTCCAAAGAAAGCAATTCTTTGAGTAGACAGTACGCCCCGTGTACCCTGAGGACATTATAGATTATACAAATATCTAAAAAGTGAACCGACTAGCACAAACCCATACAGAATTCCCAGACCTGATGATCTCAGGGGTCCTTTCAGCAGAACTGCTAGCTGCGATATTCATTTGCGCATAAGTGAGGGTCAACTGTACTTTCGATTCCTTCAAGAGAAAGGTTTCTTCCTGGTAATATAGCGCTAAAGACAATAGAAGCGGAATCGAGATAGAATAAAAGCACCAGGGCCCAGGCAGCGTAGTATATTGATAATATAGTAGAGACATTTTGCTGCAAGTAATCGTATAGAGAAGTAATTGAGACGGAAAAGATGTGACATATAATCGCATAGAGATTTGCCAAGCACTTAATATCGATGAGTGGGTTAGTAGTTGACTTAGCTCCAAACAAAGTATATACCAGATAAAGTCTCATAAGCTTTGAGGTCGGTTTTGATGGGGGTTTCCCCACTGATTCTGTATTTTTGAATTGTAACGGATCGAGGAAAGTGGAACATCAGAAATGCTCAAGCTCTTATACAAACTCTGGTATGAATATAGTAGACAAACAAGATGCCCTTCTTACTGAGTACTTTTACTAAAGTCTTCGACAAAAATACGAGGGTTTCCCAGGACGATAATAAGATTGACCATCCTAGAGATCCATCATTGATACGATTCTATGTCACGGTCGATACATGATGAATTCAAGTTTCTGAAAACAATCGCTGTCTGAAATTTTTAGTGGTACTATTAGTGGTTGACATATGATGTGTCAGTTTCATGAGCTTTTGTAGTTCTGTTTCTACAAGTGCCACCCCCGACAACATCCATTCTTATTAGTCCAGCGTCTGTCTAGTTTTCAACTCCTGCCTCAACGACACCCACAATTGCTGCTTGCGTGACCCAGGCAGTATAACCTTAAAAAACATTTTCCTTTAATATTATTCTTATATCAATCAAAGATTGTTGAAATTATAATCGTTTATAAAATACAGAAAGAACTTATCAGCTGAGTCCACACACTTTCGCATATCAAGTAAGAAACCGTAAAAATTGAGATATATTAGAGGCGAGAGCATAATAGTACAGCTCATCTTCGGAACTGATACGTTGGCTACTAATCAAAACAGTCCAAAGTAGTGAAGAATTATTCTTATAAATTCATATAGATCTTATCCCCCTCAGGTGACTTTTGAACAAACTATTCCACATACCATACCCCTTATACACTAAGTGTTCAGCCTTAGTCCTACTGTTAGGTATGTATTATATAACACAACAACGATTTTGCTTAAATCAATCCAAAAAAAACACAAACAAATCTGAACAAATCCCTATAATATAATACACCAACTGCAATAATATTACAAAATCACAATACCTCATTCTCTTACATTTACCTTCATTCATAATAACATCATGTCTGCTAATAACTTCAGTTTATCAGACCAAACCGAAGTTCAAGCTGTTTATAATCAAGATCAAGAACATCAATCTGATAGCGACGATATGGTTAACGTTGAAGAACTGAATATAGAGCTACGTCTCGAAATTACTGAACTTCGTCTTAAAATTACTGAACTTCATCAGGAGCTTACTAAGGCTCATGTAAGAAGTGCCCGACTCAAGGAACGAAACAACCAGCAGAATATATGCATCGATGAACGCGAGAAATGTATTCAGAAATCACACGTTGTATTAGCGGCTGTATCAGCGGCTGTTCTACTCGCATTAATGGCTGGTTTGCTCGGAAATCTTTGAATCTACACGCGTATGTATCTTCAAATTTAAAATATAATCAAATCTCTAATGTTCTTCGAAAATATAGCCAGATATATCAGTCTATACCAAAAAGTTATTTGCTCAATACTCATAACTTTGACAACAAAACAGAAGCGACCGACTAGAGCTTATTTGCAGGAGGTAATTCTAGACAGATATAAAAAACGGCCTGTACCCCAAAAGGATACTTCTCTTAATTTTTGATTAAGGGGTAGGAATCTCATGGATTGTACATTCGCTTAGCATCAATAGTTTTAAAATTCCTCAATTCTACTCCTTTCTCTTTCTCTTAATCTAATTCTGCTTTGTGATTTCCGTTACCATTTATTGATGATTTTATAGTGTGATGTAATACATACTTATATTAAATACTAACAACTCAGCCAATTGATAAATATCTATACAAGTCGTTAAGGGGCGGGTTCTTGAGACCTATAGATGCAATAACAGGGGTAGGATCGGGACTTGATCCAAGATTGTGTGATCTTCAATTTTGGCAAGTTAGAAGTTCGGTGCGCAAAGTGTGAACGATTTTGTCTGGACTTTAAGTAGGCTCAACAGTCATGTTGATTTAAGAAGCTCAAACAAAAAAGTTTAACATAAGTAAGTCGAGATACATCCGAGACAAAAATGCAGTATAATTTCAAATATCCATCTAGAAGCGATCAAGAATGAAAAAAAAATTATTTTCAACTCACAATCTGTTATCGGAAAAGAAAGCCTTCCAGAAATGTTAAGATATCTTAAAGCTGGATGTTAAGGTCCAAGAAAACTAGATTATCTGAATCTTGAATCTAGAAGTAGCAAGCAAAGCTTGCTTTAGTATAGCCTCGATGACCAATCACACAAATTAGAAATCCCGTATAACCATTACATCAAGTTGTATGGTCATACAACATCATATCATAAATCGCCTCATTCCCCTTATTTGAACCAATAAAAAGATCAAATTGAAATTACTATATGGAATTTCATACTAACTAATTCAATCTTTTACATCTCACTAGTAGAAAGTTATTTCATAAATCAAGATAAAAGCCTTCCAGATGTTACGATTTGGCAAAATAAAACAATTTTTTTTCAAGATGGTGAATACGCGTCGTCTCGTTCATTACTGCCTATACACGAGGTTGTCTGCGAATTGCAAAGTGATTTTATCATTGCTCTCAAATGTACCTTGCATTTCTTTTACAAGCTCTTTCAACTCTATAGGGGTTTTCAGCACTAGACAAATACTTGTCAATAAGAATAATATATTTAGGTAACAATTGATAATAACAAATATAAGACCATTTGTTATTTGTTCTTCTTTTGTAATATCTTTACTCTTGCTTTTATTGATGTTCTCAATAATTAGTGTTATGAAATCAAAGCGAAGACTATTTAAATTGCCCCCTTGGATAGCTGTTTTTCAATCGTTCCTATCACAACCCTCCAATTACGCTCTCGAGGCTTTAAATGTTACGCCAAGAAGAATGAGTCTTAACGGAGTGTTTAGAGGAGAGAGTCGGCTAAGGCAATTATGAACAGTACCAAAATTTGTATGGGAAAAGAAACCGATGATCCACGAATATTCGTTCTATTGTTCAATGCCATAAAAAGACCCACCAAGACTGAGATTGGCCATTATATCGAATGTTATGTAGCCATAGAATTTGTGAATGCTAATACATTGTTGATACTTCTCGATATCTCGCTTTATAGTTTGATAATCAATTTTTCTTTGTAGTCCTCAACTATAGGAGCTTGATTTTGTAAAGCTTTATTAGAGAATGCATAGATTAGTATATTTCATATACATTTGTTCTTATCACAAACTATTGCAAATAGTGAGTGTGCTGTATTAAGTGATGGAATTTGACTATAAGAATCCTTCGGAAGCACAGACTTCAATATAGATACTTTTCCAGGCTGTAGGAGATATTGTTGTGATCTTATGATTCTCATCTGGCCCTATTTGTACTACCGAGCCACATTTCTCATATAGGTCTCTGATTATATTGCATATATCGACTTTGATAACATGACGAGCCCACGGAAGACGCGAGGCAGCCCAGAGTTTTAGACCAGGAAACTTCGCAAGCAGATGGACAGCAAAACTGTCGATTCGACTGCGTAAGAATTGAATAGCTGAATCTTGACATCAAAAAAAGCATGGATAACAGCAGATTTAGCTTGTACGTCGCGGGCCTGGTGGACTGACTGCACTTATGGCTATCTAGGTATCTAGCTTTTGATATTTGAAAAGACATGCTAAGTGGAGGCAAGATAGGAGAAGCACCTGGCATTGATAATGAGGATTCAGCTCTTCACTATCATTACCCGATTCCAATCATTGAATAACATTTCATCTACATGATTAAGGGGAATTTTTTTGAGTCCGACTCACTATCTACATGTAGTGAACTACGTACCCGCAATCTACAGCTATCGGTAGATCCGCGCTGATATGGGTTGGAAGCTGCAATGAACATTGATAGACTGACATATCGTCCTTTAATACTCTGATATCCAGACGAACACATAATCTTTAAAAATCAGCCTCCACTACCTTAAAACCTCAAACCTCTCCTCGGCCACCTCTTTCCCCTTAAGATCCAGCTCCTTGTCTTCATACCCTGTGACATTTGCATGAGGTGGCCCCTCTTTGAGATCTGCGCGTAAACTTTTGATTTGGGAGGCAGAACCTTGAGCCTCGCCATTTACCTGTCGGAATATGTTGGCTTGGGTTTGGAGCACCAAGATTGGTAGGTGCAAGGCTTTGGGGGACATTGCGAGGAAAGTGGAAGGGGGTCAAAAGATATGAATAGATGGAACGTACCTTTCCGTCATCTGTATTGCGTACCCAACCAACGACTCCAAGTGCCCTCGCTTTCTTCTGTGTGAACCAGCGAAAATTGACTCCTGAGAATCCAATTGTCAACAATGCTTCTTTGAATCACAAGGTGAACGTGATGAGGTATTGTTCCTATGCATAGTAGACTGAAGGTATATTTTATAACGAACCTTGAACTTTCCCGCTTACTGTAAAGGCTATCTGTATGGATTTTAGTTACGCAATGGAGTTATCAAGGGAACAAGATGCAGGCGGTGCTGAAGCATTCAAGTGGACGAGGGGGTCAAGGGGGGTCAGTCACATACACGTTTATCCGGTTTCTCTTCGTGATCCATTTTCAATGATAATTCTGCTGAGCTGTGAAGTTGATACCTATCTGAAGTCTGCATTGAGTGGGTAATTGTTATCCATATTCAATTTTTATTAAATTCCCAACCCATCTCCAAGTCTTGGCCGGTAAACTCATTGTCAGATCCACCATCTACAAAAGGCATTTCGTCATTGCTGCCAAGGATGTGGCTAAAGCTGTGGCTGCCTGACTAATCAGTGTGGATGCCAGTCTCACCGCTTTCCATCTCCACCGGCAAAAACCCGCATTCCCGAAAAAAAGTTTCTCAATTCCTCAATCCAATTCTGCAGGTTCTGAGCTTGTTGATTGCGCATTTTAGAAACTTTCACACCGCAATGCCAAAACAAAAAGCTCCTAAAGGTGCATCGAATGATGTATCCTCTGCTTCTGCAGTTAATGATCCTCGATTCTCCAATTTCACTACCGATCCTCGATTTCGACTTCCTTCGAAGAAACAGACCAGAACGAAGATTGATAAACGATTCTCGCGCATGCTGAAAGATGATGATTTCTCCAATTCAGCAAAGGTGGATCGATATGGAAGGAAGTTGAGTGGAAGTGGAAAGAAGAAGGCGTTAGAGAGATTGTATGTTGATGAGGATGAAGAAGATGAGGACAGTGAAAGCGACGATGAGAATGAGGGCCGAGAAGCTGTGGAGGTGGAGAATGATGAGGTAGTGGAAAAGGAATTGAGAAGAGCGGCTGCGGGATATGATCCTGCGAGAGGTGGTGGTTTTTCATCTTCGGAAGATGAAGATGAGGATGAGGATGAAGATGAAGACGGAGGAGTGGATATTGAAGAGGAAGCTACTTTTCCAGATATGCAAGCAGAGCAGCAGGCAGTCGAAATGGGAGAGGTTTCTTCGAGAATAGCGGTAGTTAATTTGGATTGGGACAATATTCGATCGGTGGATTTGATGGCTGTTTTTCAGAGCTTCGTTAAGCCTGGTGGAAAGATTCATAAGGTTTCTATTTACCAGTCTGAGTATGGAAAGGAAAGGATGGAACGAGAAGAATTGGAGGGCCCACCAAAAGAAATTTTCGCAAAGAAGCACGAAGAAGAGGATGAGGATGACTCTGAGGATGATGAGGAAAGCGATGACGAAGATTTAGAGGAGAAAATTAAGAAGGATTTACAAAAGGCAGACGATGGTAATGAATTTGATGGCGCGGCATTACGACAATATCAACTCGAACGACTACGATATTTCTATGCCGTTGTCGTTTGTTCGGACGAGAAAACTGCAGAGAATATTTACCAGAAATGCGACGGCACAGAGTATTTGAGTTCCGCCAATTTTTTCGATCTAAGATTCATCCCCGATGGTACAGAATTCGATGATGAACCAAGAGATGAGTGTGAACAGGTGCCTTCTGGCTATAAACCTACCGAGTTCGTCACAGATGCGCTTCAGCATTCCAAAGTCAAACTTACATGGGATATGAATCCTGAGGAAGCAAGCCGAAAAGATGCAATCAATCGAGCATTCACAGGTAGTCGCGCGGAGATTGGCGAAAACGATTTACGAGCATACCTAGGAAGTGATTCGGAGGACGATGAGGAGGAAGAAGTAGAGGCCGACGAAGATGCCCCTAAATTATCTAAAAAGGAAATTGAGAGACAAAAACTTCGCGCAGCTCTCGGACTCGGGGATGAGCCAACCAAAAAGAAGAAAGACAGTGGCCCTGTTGGTGACATGGAGATTACATTTACAGCCGGTTTAAGCGCCACCGCCAAAGGAAACGTCTTCGAAAACGAGCCCATACCTAATGAAACCACAGCGGAAGCATATATCCGCAAAGAAAAAGAACGCAAGGCTCGCAGGAGAGAAAAGGCTAAGGCCGTTCGTGAAGGCAAAGATCCAAATGCTTCTGATGATGAAGAGAAAGAAGTCGAAGCCAAAGAAGATCTCGGATTCGACGATCCTTTCTTCGCAACAGATGAAGCTACCAAATCCAAAGCAGCAAAATTACTACGCAAAGAAGAACGCAAGAAGAAACACGATGCCAAACTTAAGGAAGCGGAAGAAAAGGCCTCGAATCGTGCAGAGTTGGAATTGCTTATGCAGGACAATTCGACGGATAAGGCAGAACATCTGGACCATTTCGATATTGCTGAGATTCAACGCGCCGAGAAGGCGAAAAAGAAGAAGGGTAAAGGAAAGGGAAAGAAGGGTGAAGAAATCGAGAGTAAGAGAGGAGGCTTACAGGAAAATTTCCAGATGGATGTTGGTGATGAGAGATTCGGTGATGTCTTCAAGAATCACGAGTATGCTATTGATCCCAGCAATCCAAAGTTTAAGGGTACGGAAGGTATGAAGAAATTGTTGGAAGAGGGAAGGAGGAAGAGAGGCGGGGAAGATGACGGAGAGGTCGAAGTGAAGACAAAGAACAAGAAGAGGAAGGTTGAGGGAGAGAAAGAGGATAAGGCGGATCTTAGCAGTTTGGTCGAGAAGGTCAAAAAGAAGTCCAAGATCGTGAAGTAAAGTAAAGGACTATTGGGGGGTTGTAGTTAGTAGATGTAGATATTTTCTTTTGAGCTACAAAATGATACCATTAATTTTCAAGGTCATTGGTTTTTCTTCTGGAGATACGCTTTTGTTGGGATAGGTAACTGATATCCTGATTTTCTATATGATTTGCGATCCTCGTCCTATTTCTGATCCTTCCACCGCACATAAAGATGAATGTTATATGCATGGATGGAGTGTTGCTACTATTATTAAGAAAATGCAAGATGGCGCAAC
This sequence comes from Botrytis paeoniae, assembly GCA_004786145.1. NCBI lineage: Eukaryota > Fungi > Ascomycota > Leotiomycetes > Helotiales > Sclerotiniaceae > Botrytis > Botrytis paeoniae. Next base: position 195,721 of record PQXI01000015.1, on the reverse strand, counting down.
TCTCTCACGCAACCAACACTCAAATAGTGTGCAGTGTAGGAATCGACAAAGTGACAATCCACAAATAGATGAATAGAGAATCTGCAGGGAATAAAAAGTAGCGCGTAATAACCGAGCTCCGAAAAGATGAAATCGGTGGTGTAGTTAAACACACGAATCTTGATGTGAAGCGAGATCTTTGTCTAGATGCTATTTCATCCTCATGTTTGAAGTATTGTTTTCTGTTCTCCCTTTGTATGTATTGGCCAGGCGTGATGGGTTGTGGATCTTGCGGTTTTGCTGGCCGCTAACCATGGGCACCCTCCTACCATTACCTATCATAATTTCTAGCCAGGTATTTCGCTTCTTGTCTCGTTATCTGCAAGTGTGATCCCGTTAAAATTTGGATTCTGCCTCGTTGACAGAAAAGAAAAAAGTTGCGGCAAGACAAGTACTGGGTAGTTCTTGCTCAACTCACTGTTAGTGTAAGCTTGAATTTTAGAGTGGAGAAATCAAAGGACAAAGCAATTGCGGTCCAGATAACGTCACATCACACCAGGCACACGGCAGATAAAAGCATCATTCTCAGAGGCAAATCCGGGTCGATTTCTTTGCAGAGCTAAACGGTCATATCCCGAAAACAATCAAGATATAGATTCTGATAACCCATTCTACCCTGCCAAAAGCCCACCAGCTATGTACCCAGAGCTGACCCTCATAGACTGACAACCATCGCATGAATGCCCACCGAGTAGCTGGAAGGAAGAGCTCCTAGCTTACTTCTTGTATGAAGTACCATCGGGAGCAGTGTAGGTAGAGCCACTGCTGCCGTTGTAGTAGGTGGAGCCATTACCATTAGCATAGTAGTAAGAGCCATCTTTCGCACGTGGTGTCAGCATACACTTATTGTATAGAGGAGAACCTAGGGTTTAATGAGTAGGGTGAGAAAAAGCGACATACTGCTATTGCTGTAGTGATAAGCTTCACCAGAGGGAGTGGAGCGGTTGTCATAGCTGTTGCCCTGAAGATTTAGAGAATCAGTCTGTAGTTTCATAGATCGAAGGATAGTTTGAGTATGAAGAAAGAGATTTGCGCCGTGGGTACTTACTTGACTGTTGGTACCACTGCTGTTGACAGTATATGGGCTACCGAGAGAGTTACCAGAGCCACTGGAGCCAGAAGTACCCTTTCCAGACATGATTGGGGTGATTTTTGATTGATGAGAGAGTATTCAAGGTTTGTTGTGTTCGAGTTTTGCAGTTTTGCTATCAAGTTGCGGTTAAGAGGAAGCTGTTCGAGAAAGAAGGAACTCGCAAGTGCCAAAAGTGGGTGGGACCTTAAATAATCAAAATGGGCTACGGTAGTTCCGGCATCGCAGCAAGCGAATGTGAATAACATGGGGTACCCTGCATGGATCAAAGAGGGGTAGTTGAAACTTAATAAAGCACTAGTGTCAAAGTGAATCAAAGCAGTATAAGATGTATAAGATGTATAAGATGTATAAGATGTATAAGATGTATAAGATGTATCGCAACTACCCTACAGAAGAAAGTGAGTACGGGCAAGTACCTAATCTCACATTATGAAGTAGATGATCATCAAACGACATGTGATCTCTGCTTCTCATTTCGTTTTATCAATGGGATACATCTACCTACAATTTATTTCAATAGTTCTCAAGTAAGTTCTCGATTGTTCGTATCGAGAAGAGCCAAAGTGAATAGTACAGGAGGAGTAGCTCATTTCCCAAAGAAGTCTAATAAAGATAATTCAATTATAACTAATGTGTTCTTTCACTGTGCAAAGTACCTTTGCATGAAGCATGAGCTAGATCAATAGTGGTAGATTCAGGAATGAGCCAAGTGATATCTTCTAATCATTGATATTCGAACAGTAACATCAGGTTTGGAGTTTGACGAGTTGAGCCCTGGCATCACAGAAATTACCCAACTTGACAGAAAATCGAGCTTTCCATTAAAGATACAGACTAGTCACCAGAAATCTGATCTCACTCGAACTTTCGAGATCAACAAATGTCAACTTTCAAACACAATTTTCAAATTCTCCTCAATGGGCTGCTCACCTCGTTTAACTGAATCTCAACACGCTGATGAATAATGATAAAGTTTTGATTCATTTTCTAGCTCTAAACAATTCTATATCCAATTTGATAAACTCTTCTCTTGAGAACCCATCCAATATATTTACAGTGGAAGCGAACATAAGAAATATATTGTACACAAATCTATAGGAACAAGATATCGGCCTTTTCTTTCCCTTCTGATCTTTTTCAATCCTGATATACATCCTTCAGTATATATCTAAGATCGTCAAGTCCCGATGTAAACATAACATCCTAATCTTACCACCTATACCACAATGACAAGACTAACCAGTCGAAGTTGGCACCACAATTACCGTACTAGTCTGCGAGCCCTGTAACGTAACAACCACCGTACTTGTCGGCGCCGTCAACGTCAACGGCGCCAGGCTCGAAGTCGGCAACGTTGAAGATATCGGACTTGACGTTGGCACCACACTCGAAGAAGAATTTCCTGCGGCTGCAGAAGCATCCGTAGTACAAGCTCCGTCGGGACAATATCCATGATTGCACGTAAAACTACACAAGCCGGAATAATCCGCATTTAGTCCTGGTAGTGGAAATCCAGGTGTGTTTGAGATAGGTGGCGGTGGGACTGCGATCGAGGAATATTGGACGCAAGAGCAGGGAGAGGGACAATAGCCGAAGTTGCAGGAGAAGTCACAAAGACCGAGATAATTCCCTGGTCCTGTACCTTTGACGCATGTCTGGCCGATCGGAGAAGAGGCAGATGGTGCCGCAGAGGATGTACCTGTGGCGGTTGTAGACTCTGATGAGGAGCTAGAATTTGAGGGGCTAGAAGAGGTTGATGATTTAGACCCGCCGAGTCCTACACCTAGACCGACGGCTAATGCAATGATCGCGATCAGTAACAATATAATCAACAACCAGAATGTTCTTTTCTTCAATCCGCACACTCGTTTCTTTTTAACGGTTTGTGGTGGAGGCGCATCTTCAACAGGTAACGTATTGTTATGGCCTAATTTATATTCGTTCATAAGATGGAAAGCCGGAGGAGGCGATTCTGGGACTGGCGGGGAGTCGTAACCAGGTTCGCGAACGTTCAGAGTACCGCCATAAGCGGATCCAGCGGAATATGGTTGGAATTTAAGATCTTTGGTTGTGGAGGATTCTTCTGGGTCTGGGGTTTGCAGACCGTCGTCGGGAACGACTTGGAGGCCTTCATGATCCTCCTGCGGACGTACAATTGGACTCTGTGACATTTTCGCAGTTGAAGCAATGGTGATATATTGGATCTAACTTGGTGGTGACAGGAAAATCTGGATAGTTGATGGATAAGGGAGCCATCATATTGATGAAAGAAGAGTTAGGGTTACGCAAAAAGGCTAGTTTGTTGCTATCGATGTCTTCCTTTGTTCTGGCATGGTGAATTTTACAAATTTATCTATTCTCTCTAGACCGCCAGAAAATTCGTAGTCTGATGGAGAAGACTTTTATGACCAATGAATTCGGTGATGTGAAAACTTCTTCTCGAGAACCTTGTCCTTGCCACGGGGAACACTCCGAACAGGTTGTCGCTTTGTCGTTCCTGGAAACAAAGGGTTGTTGGTACACACATGGCACCGACAAATTAGCGGGAAACTTCTCATGGTACAAAGAAATAAATCAATCAAGGGTTATTATCTTCGGAGTAATCAAAGAGTCGAAGAATTTACTTGCGTTTTAGAGGAACTCCAAAAATAGATTTTTTTGTTCAACAGATGAAGTAATTCATCTATCAACTTGGCTCACTGGAGTCATCGTGTCTTGAAAATCAGAGAAAGGATTGTAGCAAATTCAAGTCAATAGTGGTGAGCATTCCAATCAGATCTCATGGTGCATATCAAATGCTGTCCAAAATTCGAATTATATCCAAGCTAGGTAAACTCCCATTAAATCCGCCGAAAATAAGTGGTATCATATCGGGCCCTCCGACTTTCGCCTTGAAGTTCAAACCCTCCCTATGCCGCAGCAGCAGCATTATTCCTTGCCCTTCTCTCTTTTTCAATAAGTGCTATGGCTGATAGCACAAGCGTTACTTCCCACCTTTCACCCCAACCAAGTGCTCTCATACTATCCAAAAGTCCAATTTTCGCCATCTTATCGATACTTGGACCGCCGGGATGTGTCCAAGCCGCTAATACCTCCCCGTTAGAGACCCTCACAAGCTTGTACCCCCTACTCCTGCCGCCTAAACCTGCAACTGCCGCACCGGCGCTTCTTTTCCACTGAAATGATTCCTGGCGTCCATCATCAAATGTATAGGTGAAGTCATAGACCGGTGAAATGAAGCCTGAAGAGTGTAAAGTCGATGAGGTATTGCCGATAACGAGCTCAGTCTTGGAAGAAAAAGTGTGGAGCTCTGCAGTTCCCATCACTGCTGTGGGAGAGGAGAGAATAATCGAGGGCTCGCCAGAGAAACCCGAATGAACAGCAATAGACATAAATGGTGTCGAGACATGGTGTTCCGCGAGACAAAGTTTCCTCATGCCATCCCTGTAAACCCCAAAAATTGATGGGAAAAGGTATGGTATTCCGCCGATCACGAAAGAGGGCTGTGACTGCTGTTGAAATCTTTGTGCTGCACCCGAGGAATTTGAGTTTGACGGCGCTTGGCTCTCAGGATATGAGCTAATGAAAGATTGGCTCATTGTCTTTGACGAAGCAGAAGTATCGTATGGGGCTTTAGCGCTCATTGCGATTATGTCAAATGCCAAAAACTGTAGAGTTTTGCAGTTTCTCTTTGATTTCAGTTGTACTTTCGCAAGGATTCTTGCAATAGAAATTCTAGTTAAGGTTATGGCCGATTATCATTTAATCAATATGGAGGGGCCATAAACCAAATAATACTGATTCACTGGGGAACCTTCATTCATATAGATATAAATCCATTATCAAGAATAGAAAACATTCAACTCGACAGGGTTTGATAATGTTTGTATGTCAGATCACTGTTGATCAACCAAATTTTACGTGAAGACATCAGCCTTGCTAACCACATAACGAACATAGCCCCCATAGGCATCACTATAACTGTATGATCCTTGCCTCGAGTTTTTGTATTCAGTCAATCATTGCGAAAGAGTCTGATGCTTCTGGTGAATGCCTAAGCCAAGAACTGGATAAGGAAGAAACCATCAAAGTGTTTGTCAGAGATGCTTTTGACAAATCCGAATGTTATTCAAACCTCTAAAGGCGGTATGATATGGCAAAATATCGCACTTCTGTGAGATATATTGACAAATTGACTAATAATACTCTTGATACATTGAAAGCACAAGTGTCAAAAATTACCTGGTAGAAACTGAAGATAACACAAGGAGAATTAATAGACAAAAATCTGACAATGCTAAATATAAAGGTCACATGACATATTACAAGCAAATGGAGGGTTTCGTCAAAGCTAGCACATGATGCGTCAGTCAATCAAATCTCCAGTCAACACCTGCTGGTATTTCAGCTTGATAAATAGAAGTGGTCATTTATTAGTTGCCAAGATTATATTGGAATAGTAGAAATTGCATTCAGTTCGGTTGCTTTTATATCACGTGACAGGACCTGAGCGGGAATTCGTTCCATAAGATTAGTATTGAGCAGGAAGATCTCATTGAAGTACAGACAAATATGATCACCGCGATTTAATTATTCATTGAATCATTAGAAGATCTCACGGTCACAGTCAGTAAGTAAAACCATATTTCGGGCAGACAAATGACTGAATTGAAAGGAAAGGTAACTAATAGCTGATTGATCGTGAACCAAATTGCCAGGAGTGTAAATTTGTTCATAAATATCATCCCGACATGATTGATTGTGGTTGTGTGTTTAAAGAAAGTCGATAACTTTTCTCCCCAAGCGGGAGTCCTGTGAATTGACCTAAGAAAGAAACTCCTCCTAATTATCCACTATTAATCATGCACGGATGACAGCGCTGCCATGCTTCCATGAGCCATTCTCGTTCTCCAATGTACCAACCTCATTGACGGGGTTCAAGTTCCTGAAGAACAGGGTGATCTTGTTGTCAACTGATGTGGCGCCCAACTTTGAGCCTGGGAAGAAATTGACCAATTCTTCCTCTTTCTTTCCATCGGTGCAGTGAACAATCTTGTTGTTTTTTGCGACGTAGAAAAGATGAACGCTTCCGTCCTTAGTCATGGTGCAAGCAATTGGTGTTGTGGCTTGAACCTTGTCTTTCTCGACGTAGACGCCTCGGTCTAGAAAAAGATTAGCTTCTAAACTATTAGCATAATGACAGGTGAGGATCTCTACTTACCATGCCACTTGTTATCTTGGTTCTCAACCAAACGAATGCTATAGTCATGGTGCTGGAAGAACAGCCTGATTTTCCCGCTCGAGATTGTGCAATCTAGGGAGGTCCCTGGGAGCTCTTCGCCCCATTTCTCAGGGAGAATGGTCTCAGTATGCCATGGGTCCTTTGGAGTGCGTCTAATTTCAACCATTCCCATCTTACCATCCTTGGTACTTCAACTGAATTTAGTGAATTCTTAAACCAAGAACTATAGATCGTAACTCACGCTGAAAAGTAGGCCCACTGCGAGCCATTTGGATTCCAGCCACTACCTGAATTGAAAGCTCCACTTGCCAATCTCGAATATTGCTCTGGGCCTTTCTTGACTTCGTCTGGGATCTTGACGTCCTCCCAGATTGGATTATCTCCTTTCATGCGCTTCACTTTCTCCATCAATTGCTTGTCCTTATTAATGTAGAGAAGATGAATCTGAAATTTGGTCAGCAGATGAATATAAGTGTAGTGAAACCGGACATACTGAGGGCTGGTTATCAAAGTTCGCGTCTTTGTCTACATAATAACATGTCATCGAAGAACCATTGTAATCTCCATCCTTGGAAATAACAGTGTCTTGAGTGGTCCAAACACTGCCACCATCTGGAGATCGCGCTTCAAGGATGTTTTGGCCCTCCTGGAAGAAGAGGTGTAGGACTTGATCAGGAGCAGAAGTGCAAGCAAGCTCTGTGGTTAGAAGAGAAGACATTGTGGTGCTATTGAGAGAATTGTGATGAGTATGACTTTTGGTAAGTAAGTAAATGATGGATATGGAAGCTTTGATCTTACTTTTTCATGGAGATTTGAGGTGTATATATAGACGATTTTGCAGCTGTAGCAAAGCGAATGCCCCCAATTTTAGTAAAGCCAAGGGCTGAGGAGGTAACATTCTAGGAATCAAGTCTGCGCTTCCCCCTCATTTGAATACGATCTATTGAACCCATCCGATGCCTCCGCAGTGAAGATTCGTCCGTGGCTGCATAAGAGAACCGGCATCGTTAAAGAACTCACGAGTAATATAGCGATTACAAGATTGGATTTGAGTACTTGCAGTATCGCATGATCGGTTCAATCCAAAGAAATGAGGGGGAAATGGGGTCAAAGACTTGGATCAAGTGAGTCTAGAGTCTCAATTGTTGAGAATGAGCAAGCCAACCCCCACTAGATAATGTATCTGGACTGAAGAATAAACAGGAATCGATGAAATGGCTGATTTCAAAAGTTTTGTCGCTAAAAGCATGTCCCTTCTTTGTCGATAGTGACATCCCAATGCAAGGATAATATCGAAGACGCCGGATCGAGGTCTTTGAGAGTCTCCTGTTGCTGTTTTCAATCTTTATCTTCTCTTGCCCCGCAAGTCTGCGTATCTCATGGCATATTCTTCGTATATGTCCAATCCTGGCGGGTCGCAGAACCACCATGATAGTGAAATATTAACCGTATGATGATACTGATCTACTTGATATAGTTTCATCAATATCTCAATATTGCGGGGATTTTTTCCCATCTCGGAGGCGGGCTTGCAAGTCTTGGGTCTCCTACCATCAGATGGCGACAAGACAACTGATAACTGGAGCGATGAATTGACTGAGGATCTATTGGCAGAGATGATAATTTCCACGATGCACAGTCGAGGAGTAAGCTGAAATCTGCATTCTTCGATGAAAGTTCCCATCGTGAATGTCGTACCACCAGCTAGAATACGGCTATGGTCCGTGCTATTGAGGAGAGGTGGTCGTTGGCAAAAGGCCTTCAATACCAAGACGTTGGAGGCTTGAAGCACGGCAACTATGTGTCAAAGCTTGTCCATTTGAGTGGTCGGCTATGCCTTTAGATCCCCTCAAATTATGTGTAACAGATGTGCGGGTATAAACGGCCGATGTCATAACAAATGGCTATTGAGATTTGTGAATCAATAATCATAACGTAATAAAATTGAAATGCAAACCAAACAGTACAAAATAATTGCTTATGGATATCTGAAAGTATGGTAAAGTTTGCTTACACAGCATTGAAGTGGTGGAAGAGGGGAAATGAAAGCGGAGACTTGAACAAGTTATGATTGCGCCACGCACAGGCTTGCAACCGCCAATCCCGGATTCCGAAGCAACATGTACTTCATGTCCAGCTAATGGAGATCCCCCTCTTCATGCCTCCAGCTAACTATCACCGGATATTAAGCAGAAAGAGGGTGTGTATTTCAGTACGCATCAATGGCTTTTTGTCGGGAACAAAACAGCCTAAGTCGGCCCGTGGTGGTCTGTTCCGACTCTTCAAATTATGGATGACTAAGCACCATCGATTATAATCAAACCTCTTGGCGAATAGCAATATTTCGTCTTCATAACCTCTCATAAGATACGTATGCCATTGTTAAATAATCGCACTGTATCAACTTAAACTACATCCTAATCATAGCTATCGATACAGCCGTGCTCGGCGCTGAGATGTAGATGATGGGGCAGTAAGCTGAGGGAGAACAGAATTGCTACCTCTACAATACATGCCAGATACCAGACAAATCTCTTTTGACTTTCAATCATATACGACACTTCTCAAAAAGGAAGGCTTTTAATATCATATATAGACTCGGCAATCATGCCGTTGTAGAACCTTTTCAATAGATCTCGACCGAAATTACGGCCTCGGAATAACATTGGCCCAGTCTTTGCCGAAAATAAGCCGTATTTTGTTGCACATCTACAAAATGCTCGCAAAATTGCCAATTTGGCGATCATCAACGATCCGAACGCGAAAAGGTATAACGTGACTCGACGAATTGATATCTCGGTTTGTTCACATGTGACAAAGATTGATATTATCGATACACAATGGAAGCGGATAATAGGAAACCTACTCTTGTGGCTTCAACAAATGATACCTATTCTTGTTTTATATCAACTTCTCATTTGCGCGAGCTGGAATTGAGGAAAAATGATGGAGCGCAAGACGGAACAGAATCTGTGGAGGATGAGGGGTTGAAGAAAGGCGAAGATCACAGGATCAGAGATGAAGATCTGGAAGTCAATTATTTTAAAAGTGCACAATGGTATGTTCACCACTGGACCTCTTTGATATATTCGCGATTACTAATTTTGGTAGGACACCCGACGGAACAACCCTCCTGACTTCATCCGCCGATAACCAAATCCGTACATTCATCCTCCCGCCCACGCTTCTCGACGATCCCTCTACTCCACTATCTATCACTCCCTACACATCACACACCTTTCCTATCCCCGTGAACTGCATTGCTCCCTACCCACACTACACACTCTCAGACCCCAGCACAACCCTCTACATCAGCTGTCCTAATTCCCTCCCAATCCGCCTCTCAAATATCCTATCTCTAACTGCCACCCCCCAAGCCAGTTACAATTTAATCTGCCCCACCACTGAAAAATACCTCACACCTGCATCTGTTCTCTGGAGCTCTCCCGGGACCCATTTCCTAACCGGGACCGAATGTCTCATATCCCACTTCGACATATCTCGTCCCGGCTCCGGTCCCGTCACCAGGCTCCCCACTATTCCTTCCAAGCGCCATAAAATTAAAGGTGGCGGCGTGGGAATGCGCGGTATTGTAAGTGCATTATCGTTGCAACCATGTACTGATCCGTCTGGTACAAGTATCCTCGCAGCTGGCACTTGGACAAGGTGGCTTGGTCTCTATGATGCTTCTGGATTGGGTGGGACTGTTGCTACGTGGGATGTTTCCGCAGCAACTGATAGTGAGGCGGGGATTGGAGGACAAGGGATTAGTCAAGTGGGGTGGAGTAGCTGTGGAAGGTACCTGTGGGTTGCGGAACGGAAGAGTAGAGGTGTGCTTGTATATGATGTGAGGGTTACTGGGAAGTTAGTCTCTTGGCTGGAGGGCAGGGAAGCGGAGACGAATCAAAGAGTGGGAATGGATTCTTTCGAAGGGGAGAAGGGGATGGAACTTTGGACAGGGGGCACAGATGGTGTAGTGAGAGTGTGGGAGGGAGTAGGGAGGAAGGAAGGGGGTGTTAAGTGCGATTGGGAGTGGAAGGCTCATGACGGTATGCCATTTCTAAACTCTCCCTGCTCATCACTCTTCATGACATAACACTGCATCATGATTCGTATACTAACTTCAGACCGATAGATTCAATAGGCTCGACAGTATTACATCCATCTGGAACAGTCATAGCAAGTTGTTCAGGTCAAAGAGCTGAAACGAATATCGATGTTGATACTAATGATGATGACACATCAGATGAAGATAGCTCCGATGATGAAAGCGCTCCAGATTCGCTGCAATCCCCGCATATGATACATAAAGATAAAGGCAGAACACCAGATAATAGTTTAAAAGTGTGGAGTTTATAACACGAAAGCTTATTGCAATTATTTTATTCTATTTATGAGCATATCCAGCGATTCTTGCTTGGCTCACACAAAGCCAATCCTCAGCGGCAAGTAAATGTTGCATAAATCCCGCCAGATATTCGTCAGTCATTACAGCCCTATAATCAACTTCTCCTACAACGAGCCACTCTCTGAATCTACAAATTTCACCAAAGTCTACTCCCATATCTGATCAATAACTCTACTGACCCTTTCCAACACGCCCCTTCCCACCAGCCCGCCCAATCTCCTAATCCTCTCTTCCAGCCCCATCGCCACGAACTGTGTCAATCCATAAGGCCCCCCCTGGCGAATCATTTGCATCTCCCTTTTGTACCCCTCATCACCCATCTTGCATCTCGGCTCCGGCTCTTTCAACTCTGCAATCGTCGCTTGAGCCGCATAAGCATTCATCCCCGCTCTTCTCAGCCATATCTCCCAATATGACTCCTGTTCTAACAGTTCTAGAGATGGATTCGAGAGGGTATCTCCAGAGTGTTGAATAATGAGATAGGAGATAAATTTTGCCATGCTTTGGTCTTTGCTGTTAGTTTTGTCTACGGGAATGTAATTCACAATGACGCTTGCGGGTAATGTCAATGTAAAACCGACGAAATCAGCCCAGGCGATACTATCACTATCGCCTATACCAGTTGTAGGGGAAGCAACAAGAATGATTAAATTCTCATACCGTGCACTAACTTTCTCCAATCGATCACGAATTGGAACGGCAGTTTTATGTCCAGGTAGTGGCTTTTGCTTGATATGTTGCAGAGTGGTAAGAATAAGTCCTGTGCTTGGGGAAATGATAATATCGGCTTCGTGAGTAAGAGTTGAAGTTACAGAAGAGCGGATCACGGATTCCGGATTCCAAGCCGTAGTATTGTGGGCGGAGAAATCGCGCTCGCAGATCTTGAGGGTCGGAATCAGGGTTTCGAGGGAGCGGAGAAGAGGGCGGTTTTTGAGGATCATGGAAGATAGAATTATAGAGATGGGGGCTGTTGGGGCATTTATAATGGGTGTTGGGAGAGGCGAACGAGAGGGCTCAGGCTGTTGAAATTGAGGTTCCTTGCTCATGGTTATTTGATTCGATGGTAAGGGTGCTGGTAAATCAGGAACTGGAAAACGAGAACTTTCAATCAGCCTTGGTTTCTTCGCTCCTCGTATCTCCATAAAATTACTCAGCTCATCATTTGTGGAGAATGTACCGCCGAGAAGGGAAGTTTGTTCGTCGATTACTGATCGTGCTCTCTTAGTAAGTGGTAACGAATTCGCATTCGCTATTTCTCGATGCATCTCTGGAGTGATTAATGGCTTAAAAGGCACCATGGTGCCTCTGTAAGCATTGAGGTTGGGTTGACACCCCAGCTTTTGTTGTTGATTAACATCTTGCGCCTCGGAGTCCCGCTGCCCAATTAGTGGTGGTGTTTTCAAGGATTCTTTTGGGAAATATCCCAACTCAACTTCGTCGTCATCATTATCACCATCAGTGTTATCCTGAAGAATTCGAAAGCCTTCCCTCTTCCAGGTGAGATTTGAACTTGTAACCACTTTCTCATCATCTAGGCTGCACACGAATACCTCCCAGGTCTTCTCGTTGCACATGGAGTCTTCGACGACATTTCCCAGGCTATGTTCAAATGGTACCCATGGTACCTTTGAGTGCAACTTCCTTGATTCAGGCCAACGCATTGAGGGGCTAACACTGATATCCTTGGCGAATTTTGTTAAAGCCAAATCAACAGCATTGACACTACGGAAGTTAGTGATCAACCAGGGAGGTCCAAGTATACTGAAATCCATCACGGGTACTTCGACACGATTTCTTGTATCTGCGAGTCTCTCTTGTTCAACTCGATGTTGTGCTTGTTCTCCGTTGTCACCGAATGTCTCTTCGAAGAATTTGGTCTCGATTACGGGCTCGGAAAACACAGACTGAGGTCGACTGCTGAGTAGAAATTCTTCCACGATGTTATTGAAGTGTACGCTCCTAGACCCTGATTCTTCGAACGGCTTTGGTGGCGTCAAAATCTCTTCTACTTTTAGATTCTCGATAGCTTTTCTCTTTTCTATAGGAGACGAAGATGGGTCAAAATTTCTGATACACTCTGGTGGTGAGTATAGATCTGCAGGCTTGACGCATTGCTCGTTAGATGATGAAATCGTTGCTTCAGTCGCTGATTGATTGCGCAGAGGTATCGGCAGATCTTCCTTGAATACTTCATCTACAATCTTTCTGAGGTCCAGCGAGGTAAAAGAATCGGGATCTGAAAGTACTGGTATTTCGCAGCCCGAAGAAACAAAAGGAAGAGGGCTATCGGGTACTGGGGCTAGCATCGGAGACAGTGGTGGCGTAACATGACAAGAGACAGGAAATTTCTGGAACCATTAGTATAGAGTAGATGAGATGCACTTGAAGGAACCATTACTCACTCTTGGGTGTGTTCTGTCCCTTTCCCAAATTTCTTGTTCATTCTCTATTGTTAGTGTTGTTTGCAAGGCCGTGTGAAGATAGACCATCGAGTTTCTTGTTACTTCAATCTTCTCATTAGCAATCGTTTCGAATGCCTCAGTTTCGAAATTATAAAAGTCCGATGAAAATCCCAACCCTTCATTATTCTCAATACGAAGTAACTCTAGTGGTAACTTGATATCTTGAGGCCTCACTTCGAACTCGTCTCTTCTTGCATATCCTCTGACATCGAAGTCATGGTCGCTTCGCAGTATGGGCATTTCGATCCGCACATTTCTGATATCTCTTGGCCCAAGTAAAGAATGCGTCAAAGTATCGATTGACTCTTGGCTCTCATTTTGTGCTACAGATGTGAGAAGTCGTGCGGCACCGATACTTGCCGAGAGTCGTTCATTAGTATTGATTTCTGGTGTAGTAAATAAAGAGAGATGATCATCATTCAGACCACTAGAGAAACTATGATGAATATCTTTCTGCATGAAAAGTAAAATCTCCACCGAGGTATTGTCAAGTTGATGATCTCGAGATACACCGATCGAACGAGCAAGCTCAACAACCAGAATTTCTTCTTCCTCACCTTCCTCTGAAAACTCCTCTGCGTCTGGTAATTGAGACAAAGTTTGGTTTGTCGTATTATGGCTCATAGTATAATCCATCGTGTCCTGATGTTCCATTGTGTAATCCATTGAATCATCTTGGGAACTGATGTTATTGGCCATACTGCCATCTTGTGTATTCACAGAGTCATCCATGGTGCAATCCATCATGGGTTCATGATCGTAAGTTGTAGTGGGCAGGAGGACACAAACCAACCGAATGAAAATGGTCATCCTTTTTCAATTTCCCCAAACACATTGAATCTATAAAAAGAGCATTACAAGATTAAGGAGGGAGAGGTTCAAGATGCTCATCGAGTTTTCTTGATAGTTATAGCAATAGGGTATCAGAGAGAGAGAGAGAGTTTGATGGTGCAATAGACGAAGGTGAAAGTGAGAACCAAAGTGAAGGGTATCGGTTCTCAACACGTGATGCGAGGCTTCAGTGGAGGGGAACAGTTCGATTCCATTGCAGGACTCGAATCCTATTGAGCCATAGGGCGGGACTGAATGAAAGCTTTGAACTGCAGTCATGGAAGTGAGTTGAAGATTACTTACTAGAGGCCCCCCCCTCGAGGCTCTCTGACCTGATAGTGGCCATCCGAAGTAATTTCAATACTCCCCACGTGATACTTGAGTATATTCTCCTATCTCAAAACCATTGATTAACGAGGGAGCGAGGCTCTTCGTAGGCCCGATTAATGCATATAAACGCACGATTTTGACTTTTTGATATCATTGATTTTCTAAGACAACTACCGGGATTATGATCATGCCTTCCCATTAAGGAAGAATCTTAAAAAACACTAGGAGATAAACCCAAAAGAAGAAACGGGTAATAGTCGTATTCCGATTTGGGGAAAATTGGCTGAAGGGGATAGAGAAAATGATTTCAAATACAACCTTAACTATCACGATCATACGAGCTTGCTGCCGTCATTTTTTTTTTGACCCCGGAACGCCAAGTTTCAGCGCGATACGCAGCAAAAAGCATAGTCAGGAGTCAGCACTCATCACTTAATATAATAAAGAAGAAACAAATCGCAGTTTGATTTAATATAAAGAAGTAAACAAACGATTATAGGATTGTGTCCTTTATATTGAAATCAAACAATCCCACAAAACTGAAGTGGATTAGCACTAGGGTCGTTAAAGTCTTAGCTCTTTAGATGAAACGCTATTTTCTGTTCTGACCAATAAGCAGCCGCCAATGACCAACTTTTTCAGTATTATTGTTTGCTTTATGTTCCTTATCAAAAAAGATTCAGGGTAATCTTCTGATATTTAAATTATGGATTTATACGAGAAAGATGCAAGCTTAAATATAAGGTTGGCACGGTGTGTTCGGCAGAATTTATCCCCCAGTCGGTTATCTACCGAGCGGCTACTAGACCCATAGACCCATAGACCCATAGACCCAATATTCTTGTCAAATCTGGCGCCAAAAACACCGGATATGAAAGGGGATGCTTATTTGCTCCAAGAGGAAGGCCGAGCTCTGCATATGAAGATTGCGAAGTGGATGACGTTCAAAAAGTTCAAGGGCCGCGGACAAGGCCGCGGACAGGGCTCGAGATATGTATCGGTGATAGACGAGGATGCAGATGCAGTATATAATAGGTTGATCTTGTCTTCATGTACCTTTTCCTCACACATTCTTGATATCAGAAGTATCTGTAGTAGATTCATTCAAGCTTGCCGCTGGGTCGGCTTTTGTCATTCATTCAATAATCATTGATCCGTTCCTTAAGCCTTTGAAGGCCTGCTTGCTCTTTTCTGAAAATCACTCACCATGTACTCCAAAATTTTGGGCTCAACAGCCCTCATTGGGCTTGCCCAAATCGCCACGGCAGCTACTACAACTGGAGCCTACACCGACGCAAACACTGGCATCGAGTTTCAACAATACTCGGACACCACGATAGGATACAGCTTTGGTATTGCGGTCCCCCAGGACCCAACAGCCGATTTCATCGGTCAATTGGTGGTCCCTCTCACTTCTGGTGCAGGTTGGGGTGCCCTTTCCATGGGCGCCGGCATGACTAATAAACTCCTCTTTGTTGCATGGCCTAACGGCGAAGAGATTCAGTCCGGTTTCCGATATGCCACCAGTTACTCCAACCCCGATGTGTACACAGACTCGACAGTTGCGGCTCTGCCAATTGCTAATGGTACATTCATAAACAGCACACACTTGTCCTACACTTTCCTTTGCCAATCTTGTGTGATCGGAGGCTCGACAACTTTCGATGCTTCAAGTGTACTCGCCACTCTCGGTTATGCCGTATCAAGTTCCAATCCCACCACTCCATCTGACTCGGGAAGTGCTTTGTCATACCATGATGTCGGTTCAAATATCTACAACCTCAACTTGACAGCTGCTAGATCTGCGCAATACTCTACATGGGCTTCATGGGCATCCGCTGCTACCCCATCTGGTGGAAATTCAACTAGTCCGGGAACTGGTAGTGGCTCAAATAGCACAGTCCCGGCTCCCACTACACTCAACACTACTTACGATGTCATTGTTGTTGGTGGTGGTGCTTCAGGTATTATTGTTGCTGAGCGTATTGCTGAGAGTGGTGTCAGTGTCCTCCTCCTTGAGCGTGGTCCCGCCAACACAGTTGCCCTCGGCTCCACTCAAGGCCTCTCTTGGAATTCTACTCTTACTCCCTATGATGTGCCGGCTCTTGGCAGTAGTCTTGCATCCATCTCGGGAACTAAGTTCTGTTCTGATACTGCATCTACTGCTGGCTGTCTTCTTGGAGGTTCGAGCTCCATCAATGGCCTCAACTTCATTCGCCCCGCTGCTCATGACTTTGAGAATTGGCCAACTGGATGGGATTGGGATTCTGTCTCTGACGCAGCTGACCGCCTCTACTCTCGTAATCCTGGTACCACCCAGCCTTCGGCTGATGGAAAATACTACGATGATTTGGCATACACTACCTGGTCAGCATATCTTGGACAACAAGGTTGGAGTGAGGTCGACTCTATTGAGAGTCCCAACAAGAAACAGGCAGTCTTCTCTCGTCCTGCTTGGAGTATCTCCAATCACCTCCGAGCTGGTCCCGCTAGAACTTACATGCCGTTCGCCGAGCAGCTTGATAATTTTGAATTGAAGCTCGAATCTAGCGTCATCCAGGTCTTACGAAATGGAACCACAATCACCGGTGTTTTGACTCAGGCTACAGATGGTTCCAGTCAAATCATTAATCTCAATGCCAACGGCAAAGTTGTCCTCGCCTCAGGCGCTCTATCGACTCCCCGTATTCTCTGGAACTCTGGCATTGGTCGATCTGACGCGCTCAACGTTGTTAAGACCGGCACATCTGGTGTCTCTCTGCCAGACTCGTCCGATTGGATTGACCTTCCTGTCGGTCACAATTTGAAGGACCATTCTCAGGTGCCTTTGGAGTTTACTACTTCACCTGCCTTCAAGGCTTTTGATTTCACTGGACTCGCGACAGCGCCAGTTGACACCGACTTGGATTTGTACAAGCAGGGCTCTGGAACTATAACACAGGCAGCTCAGCGAATGCACTTGTGGACCTCAATCAATGGTACTGACGGTGTAACTCGCTACCTCCAAGGCACCGTTAGCGCGATGGACGATGATACTATCACTATCAAAGCCTTCCTCACTCATGGTACTACCAGTACTGGTGAGCTTGGGATCTCGGCATCTGGTAGTACCGTCCTTAACACCAAGCCATGGTTGCAAACAACTGAAGATATGGCCGTCTATTCAGAATTTATTCAGTTCTTCTTGGATATAGTGTCGAGCAATTCCTCAGATGCCGCAGGAAACAGCAGCTACTCTCTCAGCTACCAGACTTCAGGAGCAACTCCATCAAGCATCATCTCGTCTTCTCTTGTCAGTGGTGATCACTGGGTTGGAACTGCTAAAATGGGCACAGATGACGGACGTACCAATGGTACCGCCGTTGTCGACTTGAATACCAAGGTATACGGTACTGATAACCTTTTCGTCGTTGACGCCTCGATTCACCCCGATCTACCAACTGGTAACACCCAGGCTATCATCATGGTTGTTGCTGAGCAGGCTGCTGCTAAGATCGCAGCTTACGACGTCGCCACCGGAACCGGTAGTACTACAAGCATCCCTAATGCTATCGTTGCACCCAGTGCCGCAAGTGCTGATTCGGCCGCCAAAGCTACTGATGATGAAAACTGAGGCTTAGATACAATAGGATGGATCCTCTTTCTTTCTTTGTAAATAGCTTATCAAGTTGAAAAATATAGACAATCAATGTACATTGCACATACACACAAATCATATTCCTCGCTCTTTGTGAACATTCCACAGAAGATATCTGATCAGTAGGAAAAGCGTATCCTGGTGCCGTAGCTATGGTATGGGAAGCAAAAAAATAATTTCTGCTTCAAGACGTTAATGTTGCATGGGTGTTGTAGCTAGGTAGCTACCAGATGCTAATGTCCGTAGAGACGGCACGTCAACAAGCAGAATGATCCTCACAAATGACGCTTTCGGTTTGCGATTTTTAGTTTGATACTCGATCCTCGTAGATCATGGCTTCGACTACACGCCTCTCGAAACATTTGTTCGAGTGTTGAAGAACCCATGGCCAGTAAAGTCTCTGTGCTTGCAGGAATGGAGAACAGTTTGATCTTGGACCTCAAGTCATGATTACATATCAACGCACAATACAACCACCAACAGAAGCCAATACCTCATAGCAATCTGTCAATAAGCAATAATACTAGCTTGGTAAGCATTACCTAGATGTGAGAAACAAGACCTTCTTTTTCTGACGTAGACGATCGATTTACCTGCATCGGGATTTTCGGAAATCCCAAAATCAAAATTGTGATTATATAATAACACATGACTCACACATGACCAGAGTGAGCAAACACCTCTCTCGTTGTTGCACGTCTACAAAATGAAAGATTTAAAATCTGAACGAGGTCAGATTTTTAACTTTTTTAATTTTTAAACCGACCGACCCTTCCTTCAATTGCAGCAACTCCAATACGTAAGATTTTTTTGAAATATTCGTTATAATTCAGCCACATAATATATTAATAAATTCAGGAGAAATTAATGATAATTTAGATTGCCTCAACATACTGTGTATTTGAACTGATAATTGAAGCTATTTAAATGTATTACATTGTGATCTGAAGGGATTTTCGGTGCGTCGAGGTCGGTGGTGATGGAGTGAGTGGCTTGAAAATTTGTGGCTGGTGATGAATCTCGATCTACGGCTACACTTCATTTGGCGATAAATGATAGCCTTCCTCAACTACCTTGCAATAAACATACAAGGGCTACAATGTAACACTTCAAACGTTTCACAACCAGGCACAGCCAGATTAGATGGATGAAATCTCATCTATTATTTTGTTTTAAGTCAACAGGATACTGAAACTCTGAACCGATCTTACGTGGGGCGTCATCAACATCCCGTGATATGGCGATATCAATGTCGTGATCGTTTTGTAGTCAGAAGTCTGACCGCTTCCTTTGGAATCAAGATTCAAAGGAAACTTTATACTACTTTGTACGGAATACCCGTTATCATTATCGAGATCTGAATTGATCACGCCTTAAACCTTCTCGATGGCGAGTGTCGTTGCAACTAAACTCTGGGGGAACGAAACGTCAGCGCATACGTTTTGCCAATCAGGGGTATAGGGACTCGCGGCTCCAGTATAGGGGAAATATCATTGCATCAAAGACATTTGATCAGCGAATGACGAGTCGGATGAGTAGATATATATGGAATAAATAACTATCGGTACTTGTTTTCTAGAAATGATGCGGTATTGCATTCCCCACACATGTGTTGATTCGATTCAACTCGATCGTCAGCTCCTGCCCCGCAATAAAGTATCCCATCGACCTTGTTCCTGGGAATGAAACTTCTGGAATGGCGGTGGAAAAGTTATTTCGAGACTTCCATGCTAAATTGAGTCAAAAATCCCCGTGACGTTGCAACGGTGAGCTCAAAGGAACTTCAATGTCAGGCTTTTGGTACGGGGCGGAGGACTAGGTATCCGCAGACTAGGTAGGTTTCTAAGTAGGTATCTACATGTTTATTACGTGCGATCGATTACCGTGCGTGCTTGGATTATGATATCAAACGAAGGCAAGCGTATGTGGGGTTTGTAATGCCATTTGAAGTTTCAGGCTTACTCATTCTTTAATTTGTTGATTTCAAAGTTTGTAAACGCAAGATGGTGTGCTTGATGGGATCGATGGTGCCATGTCACTCGGGTTCGTTCTTATATAGGTAGATTCCTAAGTAAGAACTTATTTCTCCATACCACTTCCCAGATTATTACTATTCTCTGAATTTCTTGAATACACAGTAATATTCATTTCTTGAGCAAACATCTTAGTCGAATACTTTCCACGTTTAATACTGTCTTTCTCAAAATGGCACCTTCATTAGAAATTGGTCTTGAACAAGCTCCTACTCCTCTTCCCACTAAAGTTACATCCACCACCAAACCGGCGCTTTCTTATACACCAGGTCGCACTATAGTTGAGAAACACGAGACCTATGAGTATGACGGTCTCCGACCTTCTTTTCCAGATAAGAAATGGCCAGCGTTAGAGGAAGTCCCATACACAGACAAAGGGCTTTTGGGTTCAGATACGTTCAAAGACCTATTGGCAACCGCTACTGATGTATTTGACTACGTCCCTAAGATTGGCACCGAAATCCACGGGGTTGATCTAGCTAACCTCCCTGATGCTGCCAAAAACGATCTTGCTCGACTCATCTCCATCCGTGGGGTTGTCTTTTTCCGCAACCAAAAGAACTTTGACATCGAAGCACAACGCAAATTGGGTTCTTATTTCGGAACACTGCATAAGCATGCAACCACTTCCGTGCCTAAACGCGGAGATTTAGACGATGTTCATGTCGTATACACGGACGAGAAATCTAAAGACCAAAAAGCACTTTTCACACCTACATTTCTCTGGCATTCAGACGTAACATATGAGATCCAACCACCCTCCTACACCTCACTTAAAGTTCTTACCGGACCACCTCGCGGCGGCGGCGGCGACACGCTATGGTCTTCCCAATACGCAGCCTACGATGCGCTTTCCGCGCCCATGCAAAAATATCTCGAATCCCTCACCGCGCTGCACACTTCTCATCTCCAAGCCGAAGGCTCGCGCGCGCTGGGTCGACCCGTTCGACGAGATCCCATCATCACTGAACACCCACTCATCCGCTCACATCCAGTTACGGGCTGGAAATCACTTTTCTTCAACCCCGGTTTTGTGACCAAGATTGTCGGAATCCCTAAGGTTGAAAGCGATGTTATTCTCGCGTATCTGAATGAAGTTGTGGCGACGACGCAGGAATTGCATGTTAGGTTCCAATGGGGAAAGGATGATGTAGCGTTTTGGGATAACAGAATTTCAAATCATACTGCTTCGTATGGGTTTGCCCCACACAGGAGACATGCCGTCAGAGTGTGTTGTCATGGGGAGAAACCAGTTTTGGAGAAGGACGCAAGGAGTCAGGAAGAGGAGTTGGGGGAGAAGTATGGATTGCCGGTTGTGAATAAGGATGGGAGTGGCCAGAGCAATTATAATGATTAGGAATTGATGGCTGGAGAACGTGTATATAGATATTTGCATTCGGCATGGAGTTTGGGAACTGGGATAGGAGGTTAGGGATGAGGAGTTCTTCTGCAGCGTGGAGCGGCATATGCATGGTAGCTTGCTGCATTTTTAGAGTTGCCATTTAAATTATTTGATAGCGGATCAGAATTTATATGAATTCTCATATACAAGAATTAACATAACCATTTACTCAAATCATTCCAAAATTTAATATTTGAACATCAGGCAACGACTTTTAAATATTCTCCAAATATAGACCACCATCATGGACTTGGACTTACTGACAATGATTTACCAGTCACTTTACTGCGTGCGAACCTCTATTCTCACAAGTTTAACACATTAAATCCAATTCGAAGATAGTACATTAGGTTTCATTTTTGGTATCTCCAATCAATTCATACTTTGCTTTACGTTACTTTTCTCGTGCAAATGCCGACGTGAATGCTACGCAGAAGTATGAGCACATAGCCCTCGGAACCCAAACTCCCAGACGCCACCTGAATCAATTTCTAATCTCTCTTGGAACATATTCTCCGGCCTACCCAACTTTATATACACCCATCCTTTAATAAACACCTCCTCTCCCCCTCACACTGGCTCCATTAACACTGCCCCCAAACCCTGTCGGCGTTTCGCCCCTCCTATCCCTATCTCCAGGGCCCGTGAAACTTCCAAGTTGCAACGCTTGAATACTTTCTCTACTCGCGCCAATCTTACCAGCCACCAGTAAGATACTCTGCTCAAACTCCACAAGTGCCAATCCTAACTCTTGAACCGGGTTTTCTTGTTGATACGCTCTTCCATTTCTGCGCGCTAGTAAGGCTTGAGTTTGTTGCGCTGTGCTTTGTTCTAAGCTCCTTAAATGCGCTTCTAGTTCAGTGAAATTGTTCTGGTACTTCTTGAGCGTCGCGTCTAGTTCATCGGCAGTAGCGGAGAAAAACGACACCAAATCTTGGGCATCAGTGTCATTGGCTGCATTATTGGGATTGTTCGTAGATTTAGTAGCCCAGATGCCAGGGGTCTGATATTGGGTTGGCAATTTTTGATTATCAATTGCGCGGAAACTTAGAGTGGCATTGTCCGCGTCTTTCTTAATCAACTGACGAACTTGGTCAATTTCTGTGGCGTCGCGTTCCATGGCTTCCTCCATACCGAGTAATTTCCTCCGGCAAAATTCGACGTCGTTGGGAATGTGCTCCAGCAGCTTGCCATGTTGGGGCATGATGGCATCGCAGTCGTTTTTCATGGCTATTTGTGCTTGAATTACTTGGTCAAAGTGTTCGATTTGTTTTTGTACGGTTTCGTTAAGGTCGTTGAATCGTGTCGTGCCGCGCATTTGGCTAAGGTCAATTTGAACGCCTGGAACAAGTTGAGGCTGTTGGGATTGACCCAAGAAACGACTACCCCCAAGCATATTGTTATTTGTTTGGCCTTGTGGTTGATTTTGAGCTGGCGCGCCGAAAAGAGAGGTTTGCTGTGGTTGGGATTGAGTTTGAGTTTGAGCTTGTTGACTTGCGCCACTAAGCTAGTTAGTTGATGTATCATTATTTTTGCTTCGCGATAGTCACTTACAAGAGACCTCCGGATGCTGCAGGTTTTGCTTGATTTAAATTTCCAAATAATCCACCCCCATTCTGCGCAGGTTGTGACGAGGCAGTACCACCAAATAATCCACCACCTGTATTTGCGCCAGTTGTCTGATTATTGGGTTGTGCTCCCCCAAGTCCACCACCTGTAGCTCCTTGAGTCTGATTATTGTTAGTGGTCGCAGATCCGAATAGCCCGCCCGTTGCAGGAGCAGTCGTCGCGACAGTCGTTGAACCAAATAATCCACCTCCAGTTGAAGCCGGTTGAGAAGTATTGGCGTTTCCGAACAATCCACCAGTCGCAGGTTGAGCAGGAGCGGCTCCGAACAATCCTCCAGTTGCCGGCGCAGAGGTTGCTGCTGCGGGAGCTGAGCCAAATAAACCACCGGTAGATGGAGCAGCTGAAGTTGTTGAACCAAACAATCCACCAGATTGAGGAGCAGATGTAGTTGCAGGTGCGCCGAAAAGACCTGTCGAAGGCTTCGCAGCCTGTGTACTTCCAAACATTCCTCCTGATAATGGCTGTGTCGTTCCTGATCCGCTACTGGATGAAATATTAGAATCACTCTTTCTTTGTTTTGCTCAATGTTCTTTCACTCTCCATGAAATCTTTCACAATGAATTATTTTGATAGCTTTCCCTTTGCTCCACAAAAAGCTTGGGCAATGAGTTGGTTGACACGACAAAATAAATAAACCTTCGAATTGAGCAATTCAATTGAATAGTTCACTTACAATAAAGAATTAGCAGAATTGGTATTGATACTTAATCCACCTGGACCAGAAAAAGATCTTGTTAAAGCCATATTGAAATAATTCTATCGTTGTGAATTTTCTTGGAGATAATATTTAGAAGAATAATAAGAGAAAACTTCAATTAATTTCCAGGGCCATCTCGTCCTGAAACTTAAGCCTGAACGCGTCTAATATTCACTAAGACTAAGGCGGCCAGGCTGTTGTGTTACAGTACATACCATACCTATTTACCACACCTAGCTAGGTAGGTCGTGTCGCGACAACTATCAATCCCAGAAATAACAACACGGACTCTCAATAGAGCCTCAATAATCAGAATGGATATCGATGAAGATGATGATTTTTATGCGCCCGAAGAGAGTGCGCCACTTTCTTTAAACCAAGTCGCTCCAACAGATGCTGCGCAGCCTGAAGTCAAAGCCGAACAACAGGATGAAGATTTAGAGGAGGGTGAGGAGGAAGATGAAGACGAGGATAGTGACTCGGTACGATATGGTTACCTCAAAGCTCTGTATGGCTTTCGCTGATATAGATGCAGGATATAGATATTATCACAGAAAAGAAAGACGGTGCTCCGCCGTCCACAAAGCCTCAGTATGTTTTGCGCTTAGCTCATAGTGCTCAGTACTAATATGAAAATAGAGGCACAAACTATGATAAATTGCCCGACAGTGATCTTCCAAGCCATACGAAATCCACGACCGAAGCAGATGAGAACGCTTCCGCCGTGAAAACCGAAAAAACAAAGAAGGATTCCGAGACTCCAGCGATATCTGGTGCAGAATTACCTGGACTGGCGATATCAAAAATTGATGTAAATGCAAAGCCCATGTATGAGCCAGCCGGAAAACCAATCACACAAATCAATATCGATGAAGGTATTTAACCCTCTTTTACTTTCTCGCAAGTTATTCATGTAATTAATTTCAATTCATTTAGATCTCAATGAAAACGACAAACCCTGGAGAAGACCCGGTACCGACATATCTGATTACTTTAACTACGGTTTCGATGAGTTTACCTGGGCCCTCTACGCCAACAAACAAGAATCATTGCGCTCAGAATTCGACCCCAATAAAATCGCACAGAATAACAAGAAAATGTTCGAGGATATGAATATGATGATGGCTATGGGTGGAATGCCGGGAATGCAAGCTGGAGGCGGTATGCCTGGGATGGAGGGAATGACACCAGAAATGATGCAGCAAATGCAGCAGATGATGGCAGCGGGTGGAATGGATCCTAGCCAGATGGACCCCTCGATGTTTGGAGGCTCGAATTCGGCGGGAGGTGCGGGGGGATTTGGGGGAGGTCAATTTGGTGGTGGAGGGTTTGATCAGGGCATGATGGGTTCTGGAGGTGAAAATACTAATAGGGGAGGGTTTGGAAGAGGCAGAGGTAGAAGAGGAAGAGGAAATTGGTAAACATGATGATATACCTCAAAGGTCATATCTCTAAGTTTGATAAGGCATCTTAGTTGAGCCGAAGTATACCCAGAATTTGTAAAACAGAATCAACTTTGAAAAGGGGCTTGAAAGTCAAGCTTCCCTCGAAGCGAACACGTGATGGTCAAGTGTGAGTAGGTTTGTTTTTTGTAGGTCTTCTACCAGTACTTTTTATGGCTTATGGGAATGAAGCTTTCAGTGTTATGGTATCATGGTAGCAGAGATGCAAGATTACATATTTAAAAGCTTCGTTTGTCATAGCATCAAGTAATGGAATGAAAATTTCTCTTTGAGTCAATGTAATTGTAATCTGCACTCTGGTGGTTCTCTTTACGGTCTGCTTGATTGGAGTTTTGGAGTTGTTATTTGTTTGGAGTATTGGATATTGATGGTTGCTGCGCGCTAAAACGAAGAAACATGCACGTCTTGTCATGGTACAGGAATGTTGTAGTATTGATGTTCCAAACTTGTAATTTATATTTACCCTGGTACCTTGTATTGCACAATGCCCTTAATCATTATGACCATCTTCCACTTTGTAAACACGTAATAGTAGCATGGTGGGCTCGTATTTTGAAGTCAACGGCGATCCTTCGGTATACCGTTGGAACTTGCTGAGCGAGTATCATTTAGGTACTGATGGTGAGTCTCCTTGTATTCGCGGAGGCGCAAGACTTCGGGTCTGTTGTGTAGGGTGTCTGGAAGTAGCAATGTAAAATTCGCAAAAATCTGTAAAGCTATTAGCATTACTGCTACGTAGTTCAGTTGTGGAATCAGAACGGAGCATGTACGCCTGTACCAACTTCGGCACACTTCTATCAAATGCCAGTGGCACAACCGTTCTTATTGTGCACTCAATTCTAGATGTGACTTTCAATTGCGAGGTATAACAAGTGCGCTGAGGGCCGTCGTTTGCAATTGACAATCGAAACTTGCACCGTAGAGGCCTATTGTTTAGGCGCGTACTTTCCAACGTGGAGAGAAGCAGAAGATGGCATTGAGCCCGAGTATTTGAGACGCCCGAGTAGCCTTCCTTCTCCTTATTCACAATCTTCTCTGAAGGACTGCCAATAGTTGCGAGATACAAGAGGCCTTCGGCTGCCTTTGATAGTGATATTCCGCCCCAAGCGTACAATTTTGCGGCAATCTCTTCCTCCCCAGCCTATCTTACGCCTTGACTCTTCTTTATAGCTGTGTGTTATATGGAATGCGTCAGCAGCAGATGGTATTGATTTCGTGAATTCGTTCTTGTAATTGTTTGAGATTGCAGTTGACTGAACAAAAGCACCGATTAGCAGAATCCATTGAGCCCCGCATGTTCCTCTTGACCAGCTCAGGATCATACTCACCAAATTTACTTATTGTATTGAAGGGTAGTAGTTTGTGTCAAATACAAAGCGCTGATCAGTATTGCTGCCAAACAGGCTTTGTGTTCAGGTTCTTGTAGTTGAACTAGTTGGTAGTGTTGTGTTCAACAATTCTCAAAAAGACTTCCAAAACTCTTGAGGTCTGCGGAGCAGGCTGAGACCTTCTGCCTGAGATTGATTGATCATAACAATCAAAAATAATGCCTGAGTCAATGTTTGTAAGGTTATAAACGTTAGATAGTATAATTTTAATGTTTGTTATAGAGTTTCTATGATTTACACCAATTGCAAAGAAAGTGGTTCATGGGTGTGGTGGTGAACTTTTGGTCCATTGAGCAAGAACGTTGTCTATGGAATAGAACTTAGTACATCATAATATTTGGACCTTAGTCTTGGTGTTCTGTCAGAGTTAGTTGCAAGTTTTGAAAGGTTTTGCATTTTTGAGATGAAGTGTTGATCGAATCCGGAAAAGCATAGGTGTATGCTATCATAAGTCAGACAAAACAAAGAGACACTGAGTCAAATAAAAGTGTTTTAGTGAACTTTATAGGACAAATGGGATAGATAAAGTCCTTACAGTTAGAGTGCAATGGCTAAAGAAGTTCTGGACAAATCAGTGAGCTCAGAGATGAAGTCACCTTACAAGCTCAGGCTCGGGGTGGACGACATGGTCCCAAGCATTACTTTGATTGAAATAAAGGCATATTCACCCTCATAAGACACTCTTTAAAACCATCTGCAGTTTATTCAAGTCAATTTCTACGTTTAACCAGAAGCTGGTATGCTTGAAAAGGCTAGTTACTGATCCAAGATTATCCTTATGAAGCAAATACAGAAGAATATATCTTCATAGTTGAATTGCAGCTTCCTAATACCTTCAATAGCAAGTAGAATAGTATAAATAGATTACATATATCCCACAAAGGGTCATTAGTAATGAGATACTATGATATATTCCCTCCAGGAAGTCTATAATTAGACCGGGAGTATGCACCCAAGCGTGACCTGGAGCCCGCTCTCTCAAAGAGGCTGAGGACTGAAGGAAGATCCCTGCAAATTTGGAGGCTAGGCTTCTCTCGTAGATTTGAGCAGCTTCCTGCCAAGTATCTTCGCACAAACAGTTGCTTTCTCTTCCTTCTTTCCAAAAAAATCAACAACCAAAACAATAAAACACCAAAAACAATCGAAAATGGGCATAAAAACCCTTGAAAAGCATCAAAAAAGTAAGTCACCTTGATCAAGTTCCACCTGTATTTCCTGCAGAAGGCACTTCTATCGATTTAACCATAATTCGATGGCCCTACCTGCAAAATCAGTGTGAAAAGCATGGCTTTCGCACCAGTTGCGTAGCAGATACCGAGATATTATTTCATCAGGTACCTACCTTAAGCAATCACTATTCAACTTAAAATAGTCCCATAGTTCTCTTTGATATAATGTTACTGACTTGAATTGATATAGGTACGCCTCTACTTTGCGAACAATCCACCTTCGTGAAAGACCAAACTGACCAGGTTATCCTCGCCGCCGACAGACTTAAAAATAAAGTGAGTTCCATCCTTTGTGCTTCTTCTATCTTTATCCCTTGCAATAATCCTACTACTTTAAACAGTTTCTTGTCTGTTGCTAACAATGTTCACAACCAGGTGAGCATCTTCCATTACTCCCGAGTTTTCGCAAACACCAAGTCCAGTCGTTGGCCTCTATCTTCCTCCACATGTGTACGTTCATCTCGTTCTTAGCTCAACTTTTTCTACATTCCTCTTCCTCGTGGACCATAGTGGTGTTGTCTACAAATTTCCAACAGTCGGCATCATTTCGCGCTCCAAATAATGCTTTCTCATACTGCCGACTTCGTTTATGAGGAGGCTTAAGCACAGCGGCTCGGGTGTTCTTCCGTTTTCCTTTACTTTGTCATCCCCCTGATTTCTGTCAATGTAGCATGCGTCCGCTTTCATTGAATATTACTGATTTTGAACTCCCTGCAGCCTCTTCTCAACAATCGGAACCTTAAGTGGAATTTGATAGTTATAAAACTAATCATGGTCTCCAGAAAGCACTAAAAAACATTAAAGTTATAAAATAGCAACAAAAAAAAGTAAGTGGAAATCTCCTTACAACCTTCACCGGCCTATTTATGGCAATAAAATGACTCCGTACTAACTATTTCCAGTGGCCCCTCGACTGGGGCAACTCGATGCCATTTTAACCAGGGTACGATACAGTTTCCATTTTATCGCTTCCACTCGTACAGAAGAAATCATGACTCCTATCTCTGTTCAGTGCGGGCACGATTCTTGTCAAAACGCCTGATGAAATAAGCTCAGGTGGACTCTAGTATAACCAGACCAACTCACACTTAGTGTGCATTTGGCTTCAAGTCGAAGCCAGGTATTACAATTTGGAGCTTACATTGAGGTAGCGGGGATTTAAACTTCGATATACTACCTTGAGGGTTCCCTCTTCAACATGCACATGTGCTATCCACTTGTTTTTTCGAATCAATAATATGGCTGGTACACAGCTATTGCTGGGTATTGGTGAATTCGAATGATTTTGGAATTGTCGCTAATTGTCTCCCTCATCATCTAGTATCTATTTAAGCTCCCCCTCAATCAACGAAAAATGCCAACAAGAACCTTTAGTATTTAGTTGAAACTTCATGCCTCCAGCATGGCACGGGCTTCGGCCTTCATAAAGGTATGCCCAGCCACAGTAGACTTCTTTCTTCGCAAAGCTATGTCTTCGGTGCATGTATTCCTTTTCGTCGTTGTCCTTCTAAGTTGTCGCTGTCACTGGAGCATGTTTTACGTCGGAACTTCCGAGCTTCATTCTCACTTCACAACCATGAAGTAGTCAATGACCTGTCCCTGATCTATATGGTACTTCTGTATCATATAAAGTAGTGGCATACAAGTCTGCTGTCCGTTGAACTCTGATACTGGCAATCATTGGTGGCTGAAGTCTCTCGCTATCCATATTGCTGACTTCACTTGAAGTAATCACGCTGTTTCTCCTCATTAGTATTGGTGATCATTTTGGTTGCTATGGACGTGAATATACGTTGTCAATTAGCTCCTAGTGGTGATATTTATGCTTGCTGCATGTAACCAACCGTAATGTTTGGCATCCGCTAGTATTTGCCGCTTGGGAATGTCAGTACTTCAAGTCATACTAAGTAAAGCTCTGTCTCATCTACCGATATGTCCGTTACAACTTGTGTGTGAAAGCTCAACACATGACAAGATGATCGCAATTGAAGAAGGGACTTGCAGATGAAGTCGGCCTGGTCTATACTCAATTGTTCATCACTTCTATCAGGATATTCTGAATGAAGATAAATTCAAGACAGTCCTTCTGTCATCAAATTTCCATAGTTCATCGAGTTCCTCATCAAATACTGGTGAACAATCTATAAGTTCCTAACACAATTTGTGAATGAAACCACATGTTACTGTGAAACTTGGTTGTATCGTATGACCAAGACTCTAAAAGAACTGATCAACAAATGCTTGTGTTATATATGACCATTACTTCCATTCTCACGCAAGTGCATTTGTCATGTAACTGCGGACTCTCTGAATTCCTTATATAAAGCTATAATGTATGTATTCTGAGCGGTTGCTACAATACAAGGCACTTAAATGTACGTATTTTTTCTTGAAGTACAAGCGTACCAAAGATAATACTATGTACTGTATCGCCTGATGATTGGAAAGGTTCATTCACGTGGGCCCACTTTTCTATTCAAAGAGATTGTGGAAAGGGGTTCAGACGAGAATTCAATACAGTACAATTATTGTATCCCAGGGCAACAGGCCACTCTTTTGCGATTAAAATCACCACCAGTTTCCATTTCTCCCATTCTAACTGGCTCATACAAATCACCCAATATCTCATTACCTCGGTTTTCGTACGGGTTGTCTTTTAAGCTTTGAAGTTCTCTAATCAACCAATACAGCTCCTCGCTTCCCTTTTAAAATCAGCCTCCATTCACGGTTTCAATTCACTTAAAGATATTTCTTGATCACATTGACTTGGTACCCACTTTATTTGGTTCCTCTTCTCGACTCCGCTTCCTTTCTCTTGTTTTTAAAAACATCGACTACCCCGCCTGATCCTACTTTCGGACTCCAACTTCCTGAGATTCTACAACCTCTTTCCTTCAATCTCACATACAATTCAATACAAGCAAAAACAATCAATACAAAGTACAGCAAAAACAACACAAGTTTCATAAGATATTTCCTTGTTCGTTGCTTCTTTACTTGCTATTCTCTTTCTTGTCTACTTATCATACTACACCATAGTTTCTTTGCATAATCAACACGAGTTGTCGTACCCAGACTTATTTACGCACTCTTTGATCAACAGATACTCAAGACCAATTCAATTCTCGCACACCAGCGTGTAGTTAGTACAATATTTCATTCATTCATTCATACATATTCTTTCATATTGAGATATTTACTCTGACCTTTTTTGATTTCCCACGCAAGAATAATTCACCTTCAAAAAATATCGACTAACTTTCATATTTATTTCCAGAAGATGGACCAAGACGATAATGGTTCCGAGTATGGTACCAGCGGGTACCCTGAGGAGCACCTTCGACAATCAATGTCGTCAGCTCCTCGGGGTCCCCCTGGCCCGTACCGGGCCATTTACTCAGACCTGAACGACATGCAAGAGACGAAGCGTCGTCGAATCAATGAACGCATGGATGCAGCCTATGAAGAGGGACGCTTGAGTGGTGCTCCTGTTGACCCTGCCGATCAGCGAGAATTCATTAAAGACTTGTTCGATGCATTCAACTCCGTCGAAACAGAGGGCGATGATGCCATTATTGACAAGCCGACAAAACACGGCAGATTGTCGCAAGCAGCCACCAAGTTTAAGGAAAATCGTTACCCGGAATATGCAATTGAGGAAGTTTGCTGGGAGATTTTCGTAAGTAGACCCCTACTATTCTTAAATCCTCGCTCAGTTCAGAATACTAATGAAGAAATCACAGGACAAGGCTAGAATTGTACAAATGGATGTGAAGCTCTTAGAAGCATTTCACGAGTCAAAGTTCGAGGGACCAATGATCCATACCTCTTTTGGTCAACGCTGGACAGCTATTTGTGGCGCCTGCACTGTGAGTATGCATCCAATGCTCCAAAAAATATAATCTAATCTATTTCGTAGCGTTCAAAAGCCTTGTGCAAAATGTTGTTGGATTCTCCATACCTCGACCGTTTCGTTAGTCATCCACAGGGAGAGCTGAAGGTAAACAATCTCATCCTTTCCTATCTTTGTGCTATTGCTAACATCCAAATTTTAGATGAAGCTCAATAACAAAAAGATCAACGCTCAGCGCGATGCCCAAAACGAGATTGGTCGTCAATTCTTGAGCAAAGGCGTCGGACCCGAAGCAGCGGCTACAGCTTTAGCCAAATTGCTTCCTGAAGAGGCACAGCCATATGACAAATATGCCCGCTTCAGCCCCCATCAATCTTCTGGCGGTAATGCAGCTGGTCCAAAGACACCAATAGCCCCAGTTCGCATTCAGCCTGCTCGATCAGCTGTCACCAATTCAACCAAGCGCAAGAATATGTCAGAGTCGGACGACGAAGATGAGTCCGAGGAGGATGATTACATCGACTCAGCAGTCAGATCCAACGCCAGACCAACTCTTCGAGGTCGTCGAGCGACTCTCAAGACCCCTACACGATCCAATACCAGCAACTCTGTCATGAGCAAGACTCCACAAACCAAAAATACCAAGGGGCAACCGACCAATACACTCTCACGTCTCATCAATACTAAAACACCTGTCAAATCACAGGAAGTAGTGGAAGCCAAAGCCGAAGATGATTATAAGAAGACGATTTGTCGACTTCTTGGTCTTGACCCCAAGAATGTCAAAGTCATGGCTTATAGCCTCGAGGATCTCAGATGGTATGCGAGAGCATACAATGTCGACTATATGGAAACTGTATGGTCACATCCACAATGGCCTGATTACAAGGGTCTCGGACACGTTCTTAAGGATAAGAACGATAACCGTGTGGATCACTTTTCTATCATCATCAAGTCATTGATGCCGCTTGCTAAGCTGCGGGGAGATTACTTCGACGGTAAATTGATGCTGCATAGAAATAGGACCTTCAAGCCCAAGTCACAAGAAGATCGCATGGCGCTTGGTTCTGCTATGAATGCTGTGCGTTTTCACGCTGGATATCCTGCTCATGTCAATATCGAATCTCATGGTATCCCGCAAATGATTGCAGAGAACACCAATTTCAAGCCTCAAGTACGTCAGCCCGTTGAATATCAACAATTTGATCACGGTTACTATCAACGTTCAAGTGAATATGATCAATCTGCCTCACAGTATTGTCCCTACAGCCATAACCGTTCTCAGCATGCCAGCCATCCATCTCAGCATGTCAGTAACTCACCTCACTTAGCTGCTTCCACCAGTAGGGGCTATAATGATGGCTCGTTTCAACAAGGAAATATGGGAAATCAACAATCATTTACTCCTAACCCGGGTTACAACTTCAACACTTTTGGTTCTAATCCTCAACCAGGCACCATGTTCAATGATGGTCTTAGATTCTCTGGTCCGCCCCCGACTAGCTATGCCACCTCTTTCAGAGGTCAGACCCCTAGCTATAACCATAATCATACTGTCCCAAGCAGTCCTTACACCACCCCTCAGCTTGGTCATAATGTTGGCCTTGTCTCACAAAGTCCACATTTACCCAGTCTTACCACTCAGCATAGCGATGGCATATACCCAGACTCAGAGGATTGTTCCAATCAACAGAACTCTCAATAGATTCAAGGTTCAATTTTCAGTCATCGACTGGTCTTTAGCTGGAATTTGCTCTCTTCATTCATCAACTTTTTGATTCCTCAATTGCATTCTGGATCCTTACGGTCTATCACAGACAGTAACTTGTTCAGATGGCTTCGTTTTAGTGCGGTTTTGCAATGCTCTCGACGCATTTTATTCTATTTTCACTTTTCATCTTCCGATTTACGGGCTTCGTTTTACCTCGACTCGATATTATCAAAGAGTTCAACGTATAACGGGTCACTGTGAATACAGCAACAGCGCCATACATACACTTCTTTTCTTTACTCCTGCTTCTTGCAGGTTATTATTGCGGTAATTTGACTCTATGGGTTCAGATATCGACTTATTTGACACCATACATGCATTTTCTTTACTCTCTACCTCCGACTCACGCAATATTTACTTGTATCTGTATCATATGAGCTCCAGTAGCTAATATGTTACTTCTCGCAAAAGGGCTATTCTTCGTTTGTATTGTGCCACCTACTCTACCTTCTTGCATGACTTCATTCGACCATTGGACTCACCGAGCTCCAGTGTCAATCGATTCATTGACGTCTCTTTAAAAGCTTTTTTCATAGTTTCAACTGCAAGGTGAATGATTAAACTGCAGCATAGATACATTCAGTATCACGCATACAGCGGAGTTTTCAGAAAAAGATACTCAGGGCATTTTCACAGCAGTTCGCATTCGCATAGCATTCACGACATTCACGACACTTTTTTCTGGTACTAGCATGGTTCTACAATCACGGGAACTACATTGCAAGGTGTTGGCGGTCTTATCTCAGGTCCTTCTAGGATATAAGGCATAGCGATGGGGTTGGGAAAAGATACCCTTGAAAGCGTTCTTTGCGGTTCTTCAGCGGGATTTTCAGTTTTCTTTTTAGTTGTCATGGTTTTTCATTCATGAGACATTGCATTTGTGTCCTTTCTCTGTATTTTACTTTCTTTCTTTGGATCGTTGTTCCAATTGCTTGCAATGGATGACTTTCCTGTATTTTAGCTTTACTTTCTTTTGTCTACGACCCTTTGAGGACTTCAATCTTTAATGAGAGTATGCATTCTCACGAATTTGATGTGCAAACTTGAATTCGTGATATTTGAATTGATGAAGGTGACTCCAAGGAATTAAATGGTGTTAATTGACTTGAGTGTATTCATAATGACTCGCCAAAGCATTGCATAGATGTAGTGAAGTCAAGCTTACCGAGTTAAATGAATTATGACGACCTCTGATCTATTCATTACCTCTCTTCGCTTCATAGCACTCGTTTAGTCGAGCCGATATTCTTTGCATCCTAATGAATACTGCAATACTACTGTCATACAATTTTCTTGAAATGAACGGGATCCGGATTAGACAGGAGAAACGATACGATCATTTCCTGTTCCTTTCTCTGTGGAAAAACTTTACATGTGGTAGTTTCATGCTTGAGAAGTTTTCATCATAGTAGATTATACAGGGCTAACTGGCAAGGTATCTTAACTCTATACTC
This sequence comes from Botrytis paeoniae, assembly GCA_004786145.1. Classification (NCBI taxonomy): domain Eukaryota; kingdom Fungi; phylum Ascomycota; class Leotiomycetes; order Helotiales; family Sclerotiniaceae; genus Botrytis; species Botrytis paeoniae. The sequence goes on along the minus strand of PQXI01000015.1, from coordinate 160,760 downwards.
TTTCATCAAAAGTCTATCGACTTTGCACATTCTATCGCAAAGCATCCATGTGCAAGTCTAAGTATCTCTCTTCTAGTCTACCAAGATTACATATCTTTCATAGGGAAAATTCTCTAATGTTTCCAGATAATCACCCCATCCATCTCCCACCGTGCCAACAACACCGTCTTCCTTCAAGTTTCCTCCTTCTCCTGTCGATCCTGCCAGTACTTCTTCTTCTCTTCCTACAAACTCATTCTTCAATTCCGGATGCGGACACCACACTACTCTCATTCCTGCTCTCCTCCCACTTTCTACACCTGGCACAGAGTCCTCAAATACTAGACATTCTTCCGCTTTCACGGGCTCCTCTCCTTCTTCTAAACTCTGGTTTATAGTGTCCAATGCTAGTCGATAAATGTCTGGAGCAGGTTTGCCACGTCCAGATCCAATTCGTGGATCATCACCTAGAACTCTTCGATGTGGAGGGAAGACTTCGAAAAGTGTTACGTGATTCATAGTTTTGGCATCATACATCTCCTTATGACTACTCGTCGCCAGGGCAATATGTAGCTTCCTTTCCTTCTCTCCTTCCTTTGCTGCTGATCTTGCGTTCTTTAACTCTTCCAAGAGTTTCGTTACACCGGGTAATGGCATACAGGTTTTAAATAATTCTCGCTTGAGGGATTCTTGTTCTTCGATGTATTGCTCACGGGAAATTGGGAGGTTGGCCCAGCCAAAGAAAATTTCGCTAGCAGAAGCTGCAGGTCGACCTTGTAATTGTGCTTTTATGGACCAGGGAAGTGGTGGTCTGTTGTATTTTTCTAGTAGGGTGTTGGTGACGATAGAGTACTTGTCTTCGGAATCGAGAAGGAGTCCGTCCATGTCGAAGAGACATGCTCGGATTGGGGGGAAGCTGGCATGATGTTAGCCAGAGTTTTGCAGAAGAGGGATACAATTGAGTGGGAAATAAGATTTGGTGAAGAAACCTTACTTTGTTCGAGGTGCCATATTTGCAGTATTGTACTACAGCTCTGATGTCAGTAGAGTCCAAAGCTGGCGTGAGTGAAATGTGGGGGTTAAGATGTTGGCGGGGTAAATATCACACGCGGTCGGTGCGGCCGATGCGGTATCATTTCCGTTCGTACATGCTTCACGCCAGCAGACCTTACAGAATACACCTCGAAATCATTCATTCATCATGACGACACGCTCCGAAAAGTTCCAGCGCAAACCTCGCGACGCTGATGCCGAACCATCTGAGGCTGAAGAAATCCTGAGATTTTCTCCTGAAGAAGAAGCTGTGCGTATTTCCACACCATTTTGCGATGCGCAACCGCATTCTATTTACTTATTGCTAATGACGTAAATGATAGTCACTCCTCGCCGAATCTAATACGCTAAAGGCCTCTGCCAATACTCTATTTTCTCAGAAATCATACAAAGAAGCTATCGATACCTATGAAAGCGCATTATCGACGTGTCCGAAATATTTAGAATATGAGAGAGCGGTATTGAAGAGTAATGTGGCGGCTTGTCATTTGAAATTAGAGGCGTGGAAGGAAGCTGCCAAAGCAAGTTCAGAAGCTTTAGATGGGCTAGAGAAACTGCAGAAAGATGAGGCGACGGATAAGAAAAAAGATGAGGACAAAGATGCAGGGAAAGAGGAGGTGAAAGAAGAGGAAGAAGCAGATGAGGAAATTATCAGTGAGGGAGCTACAAAGGCGGAGGATACTAGAGGAAAAGATATCGATGATGCGAAAGAGAGTCGAGCAAAAGACATTGAAAGAATAAGAGCGAAAGCTTTGATGAGAAGGGCGAGGGCTAGGAGTGAACAGGACGGATGGTCTACTTTAGCTGGTGCTGTGGAAGGTACAGTTGTTCATCTCTTTCCTTCAATGGCAATGTCTCATGCTGGTGCTCGGAGTCCCAATCTAACATATTGCACCCCGCAATCTAGATTACAAACTCCTTTCAACCTTTACCAACCTCTCCGCCATAGACCGCAAAACAGTTGAAACACAACTTCGCGTTCTACCACCCAAAAGTAAAGCAGCTCAAGACAGAGAAATGGGCGAGATGATGGGGAAATTAAAGCAGGTTAGTTTGATTGATTCTTGTAAGTCCTATTTCTATTCGTTCATAAAAGCTTACGATTGGGGATGTGATACTATAGTTCGGAAATGGCATACTGAAGCCATTTGGATTATCCACCGATAATTTCCAGATGGTCAAAGATGAGAAGACTGGTGGGTATAGTATGAATTTTAATCAAGGAGGGGATTCATGATTACGAATATTTGGCCAATACTCAGATTCAAGGCTTTGTGGCTCCAAGACAGGACCAAAGGTCACACCATAATCGTCAATCGATCCCGAGAGTAAGTATGTTTGGGTGCATATTAGGTCATTTTTGAGGCGTGAATTCTACATTCTTACAATTCTAAGCAGCCGGTATGTACTAGGATACTGGACTCTGATAATGGCTTTGCTATACTGCACCTTCACGTATCACAACGAATTCTCCCAAACGTGCTTTGTGCACCCATTCGATAACAAGAATATAATCTGTTTCACAAGGTCTACACCATGCTTATATTTGCGCTTTATATATCGATTCCACATGATACCCTTTGTTAAGTCCACAATGACACTTGTATAGACGAATGCGTACCCCGTTGTATGCTTAACACTCTTACCCGAAAATCTCCCCCACGAATCGATCCCCCCACATGTTCATAGTCCTCTCCTTCTATTCGCTTATATCGATTGCGACCTCCATCCTGGCCATTTCAAAGTCAATATCATGTACGAGATACGGCCTTGAATAAGGTCAAACCAACCAACTCACTAATCAATACTGCCCTAAAATTTCTCCACGATCTCTTACTTTTCTACTTCTTCTCTTATTCTTTTGTAAGCTACGGACTAATCGGAAATGTGGCGAGTCTCAAATACACCTCCCTTGTACAAGGTTGGAGGGAAGGAGTCTTAGACACGTTTGTCTTACTGTACCATCGTACTGTATTACACAGATTGCTCATTGTTCCACGGAAGGAGAACTCATTTTTGACTTGACTCTCTCATTCTTCGTTGATACTTGGAATTCTTTCCAGTTCTAAACTACTCCCGAGACCGAGACATTATACCCTTCTGCTTTGCGCTACGCTTTTGTACGACCTTTCCCTATTTATGAAGGAAAGGGTCAAGCCGTCGCGATACACTTAGATTTGACAATTACAAGGACACGGCGTCGGGATATAAATATCTACTGCATATGCATGCATGCACCTCCCTCATGCACATCACTTCTCTCTCCTATCGAGACATCGCTTGCAAAAAACCTACAGCAAACCAATTTTACTAGCGGAAAAAACTATTTCATCAATTATATATTTAACTGGGGGTTGAAGTGTTCTGCGATGAATTATACAATCTTTAAAATCTTTCTCTATCCTTGCTTATTCATAAGCCTTATTTATCTCTCTTGATTCATGGGATAACAATTTTACGATTTCATTCCACATTACATACAGCACTGTATCCCATCTTCAATTCAAATCTTTATTTTCTTCAAAACACTTTTCTGAATCTGCACTCTTTCCACGATCTTGATATCTAGATTTAGATCTATTCTCCATCCATCATTTCCCCAAATCCAACTCTAAATCAACAAACTCTCTCACAATCCATCGAAACCAAAAGAACTGAAACCAACCTAATTCCCACGACGTCATAATTCTTCATCCTTCTTCCAAACGAAACCCCTGACAGCCCCACCGTTACCCCCCGGATCGTCACATGAAAAAGATCTGTGCGTTTTTCATTTAAATAGGATACCAACTGACCATCGAATTCCTCAAATCCCATTGTTGAAGTTTTTTGTCCGCGGTCTACGGTTTTCTCAATTGTACGAGTACATATATCTAAAGATACATACATACATATAGGACTACGGAAAAGAGGAAGAGAAAGTAATATTCATAGGCAAAATGTCGAATTTCCAACTCCTCACAAAACCAACTCCCTTGAGTGGAGAGGCTCACCGCAAATCTCCTCTTTCTTTTACGCCTTCTCTGGCGCCTTCGTCCTCGACTTCGAAATCAACATCTAAAGCAACATCTTCATCTCAATCCTCCTCATCTTCGGCCCTCCGTCCTACCTTCCGTCCCCTCTATAAAACCCTCTCACTTTCCTACCGATATCCCTCTTCCTCTGCCAACAATCCCTCTTCCACAAACGGTACATCTACCACTTCCACCACTTTTACCATCCTCCTCTCGATTTACAAATTTATCGATCTTTTGGCTCGACGCTTAGCGTTTGAATTCGCGTTGTTTATGTTAGGGGGCGGGTTTAATCTCATGCTTTTGCTGTTGTGGCCTGGGTGGATACCGGTTTTGGGGGTGGTGGGGGTCGTGTGGTGGGTTTGGGGATGAGGGGTTGGGGAAAGTGGAATTTTGGTATTGGGATAGGGGAACGAATGAATCGAAAAGGGGAACTCATTGCGGATGCGAAATAGAGGGGAAAATCACAGGAGACTTTCGACAAAAATGGTAAGAATTTGCGCTGATATTATGTTATTTCGAAAGCTAATTCTTCGTTTTCATTCAGGTTTCATGTTCCTTCCTGTTTTAAGGCTTTCAAGTCTATCCATCCATCTATCCCTCAATTTATTCATCCAAAACGCTCCAGGTCCCGCAACAATTCTACAAGTTCGATAGACCTCCGCACTTCCAATTTATACCACCGGACCACAGAATATTTCCTTAAGAAAAGAAGAAGGCGTTTCCGCCAGCATCCCTTTTAACTTCGGTCTGGTAGTCCTTCTCAGGGTTGAATTCTTGCCATACGCTGGCTGGATAGATATGTTTATTCCTCTCATACCATCTGCGATCCACTACTTTTGTGAAAGTAGGATCATCGCCAAATCCTTCTAGATCTTCGACTTTCGTTGTCGGGGTTTTGGTACCACTGGAAGCGGAAGGACGTGAAAGTGGGTTATAGGATTCTGGGATAGGGGAATCGGTGTCAAGAGGTGTTATCGAGGCGGCAGGAGGCGGTGAAGAACTATGAGGGAAGATGACTTGGCTATTAGGTCCAAGGGTATGGTTTATGATGAAGTAGTAGAAATCGTAGTGCTAGATTTCAATATAGTGAGCATTGTATCCAATACATACCCAAATATTCAAAGCAAAGGCAAGACAACTTACATGAGGAATAATCAAGCCCCCTCTAACCAACATCAAATCATCTACACCGACTCTCGCCCACTCTCTATTACTATTTGCCTTCTCTCCAACCCCTAACTCGGCTCCAACTTTCCTACTCCTATCCAAGAAAACCCAGATAAAATCTCCTTTTTTCACTCTCGCTACTCCACCCGGTATATTCGTCCCATCATAAAACACAAACGGAATCGCGATTTCAGTCCCCTTGACCGCTTCTTGAATTGCTAGGAACTCTTTCCGTAACGATTCTCGCGTTTGCGCTTCTTTCAATAATGCAGATTTAGTCAGCGTTTTGGGGACGAACGAAACGCTAGAATTGACGCCTATTTTCTTCTTCTTATTTGGAATATCTGGAATTGCGGATCGTGAAGGTTCGGACTCGGTGTTTTCTCCTCCTTCTTCGTCATCGACTCCGAATGATAATTTGGGTGTTCCCGCTTTCTTTTTCTTTTTCTTCAGGGGACCAGGTTGATGATCGGTGGGCGTGGAGGCACTGTACTAATGCTATTAGTCCTATTCGCAATATTTGAAGCATACGATTCATCTCGCGCTTCCCAATTCTCTCTCCCTTGCACCCAAGCGCAGAAGAAATCGAAATAAACTCACCCGTCTCCCACAGGTGTACTAGCTCCACTCCTTCCGCTTCCAATCTCGTGCGCATCTCTTTCCTTCATCTCTACCGCCTCTGCTCTGCGTTTGCGGAAATCAGATAGCTTAACCAATCCCACGGTTTGCGTACTGAGCACATCTTCAACAGTTTTCGATTGTGATGTGAAGCGCGACTGTGGATTTGGCGTTGTGGTGCGCGATGGAGGCTCGGAGGGTGGATTGGAAGACATGTTTATGGGGACGTAAATTATATTGTGAGGGAAGAATCTGAGACGGTCTGGATCTTGAAAAAATGCTAGGTAAATAGATGGTGACTCGAGATGTGGCTATGGTCTTTGTGGCTGTGTTATTTGTGGCTAGTGCTGCATAAAAATGAGCTTAGTCTGATGTACCTACCTCGATACATTATCGAGAAAAGTCACGGGATACTCGGCAATGTTATCCGAACCTCCGACGTCATTTGTTGAATTGAATTGACTGATTGAGTAACAGGATGTCACCAAGAACTTGCTTGCAGAGAATCTTACCTATCTACCTTGACTACTACCTGGTAGAAACAATCTATATCTGCACATACATACATACCAAGATGTATGTCAAGATGTATGTATGGTGGAATATCTATCAACAATCCTCTCATTGGCAGATACTACCTACAATTCGCAATATACCACCAAATAGAAAGGATTTCCCCCGAACCCTTAAGGCCAAGACTTAGAAAGCCGTTAAGAATCCAGAGAAAAAAAACCACTTCGGATATGATCAACCAGGATTGATCAAGGTTTCTTTTTTTCCTTCCCTCTCCTTTCACCAGTTATTTATATCAAATCAGCCTTAAAATCGACGAAATCATGCGTTGCCAAGATTTTAAACATAACTTGGCGAAAGCTTGATCTTAACCCTGGTATTTTCAGCGTCATAATCCTCTCGAGCCCCTCCAATCATCCAAATTCATCAAATCCGAATGCGATGTTATATCAAAAACAGGTAAAAACGCGTGGAAAGAGGAGGTATGAATCCATCAGTAAACGTTACTAAAATATTTATTCCGACGTTACTCTGAATAACATTTTTCTTAACTGACAATATAATAACTATTGACTCGTTCCCCTCTTCTCTTGTCTTTTTTTTGCTTCACCATGACATTCTATCAAAATCTTGAAGCCATTGTAACTTTATTTATACAACTTTTTGTGATATTTCCATATAGTGCTTTAACAATTAGACGACAGCGAGAGTTGATACCAAAGGATAAACAATCAACCGAACATACTGCACATTCCGAAAAGAAAGATTCAGAAAGAAAATCAGGAGCCATGATATCAGATAAAGTTTACAAGCTCTGTACGAGCCAGGAGACGGTCTCTTCATTACTCGCAAGGGATCCTACTATGGCACCGGGTGATGCTTGGAAGCAATTGTATGGAGGACCTGCGGCAGGTGAGAAGGAGAGTAAGAATGAAGCTAGGAGACATCGCGATACAATTACACCAGAAGATTTGCAGAGGGCGTTGGAGTGTGGAAATTGGGGTTCATCCCAGCCAAGTGAACTCTTTTTGAAGGTAAGAGATCTTCATCTGATAATTGGAGATCACTGTTAATAATTTGCAGATGTATCATGATGCGCTATGTACTCTAGACAATAGCGTGAGCAATTGTATGGTTAGTCCGCCATTGATGGGAAGTTCAGGTGTTATGCCATTGAGTGTTATTTCAGTGTATGTACCACTTCAATCTTCCCGAAATTATATCGGACGACCTCCCCTTTTCCCCAAAAAATTCTAACGAGAGCAAAATTCTAGGGTGCCGGATATCATGCGACATATGTCAAATCTGATTGTTCGAGCCGAGGAAGAAGTTATCCTAGCAACAAATTATTGGCAGAATTCGGTTGCCTCGAAATACATTACAAATGCTATGAGGGAGCTTTCTAGAAGAGCTGGTGAGAGGGGTGAGAGGATAGTTTTCAAACTACAATATGACAGAGGAAGTGCAAAACAATTGCTCGACAATCATTTCTTCGTTCCGGAGAAGGAATATCTAGGTAAAGCTGTTGCTCTTCCTGCTGCAGAAGATATCCCAAATATCGACCTCCAGGTCATGAACTACCACAGACCTATGCTTGGAACATTCCACTGCAAATATATGGTTGTTGATAGGAAATTTGCTGTCCTCCAAAGTAACAATATTCAGGATAACGATAACATGGAGATGATGACACATTTGGAAGGACCAATTGTTGATTCGCTATATGACATGGCTTTGATTTCTTGGCATAAGAAATTTGAACCGCCATTGCCCAGTCATAATTCCCCTGCAGTTCAGGGTGGGCTGAGGTCATTTGAAAACAAAGGTCACAATGAAATCTTCGATAAAAATGGAGCAATCAGGGGCCACTCGGCTGTGGTACACCCGGAAAGAATGCAGGTACAATCAGCTTACTCATATGAGCCTCGAGCTTCAAATCAGCCTGGTTATGTTTACCCTGAGCCCGCAACCAATGGCAATGGCAATATAGCTACAGGGCCTTCAACGACTGAGAGTATCACACACCCTGTTGGAAGTACTAACAACGCGGAAGACATCAGCAACGGAGCCAAACAGATCCAATCAAATGGCGATCAAAATATTCACCATGGATTCGAAGTTAAAGATCTCAAAACTACAGAAATGATGGCCGAAAATGCAAGGGCAATTGCAACAACAGGAGATGCTGAGCATGTTGTGCACACTAAGGATCCCGAGAAAAAGGTGCCTCTCTCACCTGAAAATGGTACTCTAGCTCAGCATGGAGTTAATGGACCCGATATGGAGACTCAAGAATTTCTGAGTAATGGAACTCAAGTGATTCCCCAATCACAGATCAAACATCCCTCGCCGTCCGGCAATATTCTCCCGGAACACACCACTGACGACCCACATTACGACGAAGATATCGCCGGCGAAGTAGCCCGAGTTCAAACCGCTGTATCTCCCAAAAATGGGGAAACTAGAATTGAAGCTGTTACTCGTCATCTCAACCACACCAAGAACCCAGGTTTCAAAGGAAATGCACCGGATTGTGCACCACAGGAAGACATGACTCCTTACATTCCTCATCCAGTTCATGAACCATTCCCCATTGCTATGGTTTGTCGTGAACCATATGGATCCCCAAATCATAGTTCTGTGTATAATCCTCAAAATGAGGTTTGGCTTTCTGCATTAAGAAATGCTACCAAGAATGTTTTTATCCAAAGTCCAACGCTTAATGCCGAGCCTTTGGTTCCAGAAATCATTAATGCTTGTGAGAGGGGTATTGATGTCTATTGCTATATTTGTCTTGGATATAATGATACCGTAAGTTTTAGACATCCATAATCCTCGACTACTTAATGGGAGGTTTCTAATCAATGGCTCTAGGGCGAACTCCTCCCAATGCAAGGCGGCACCAACGAAATGATCGCTCATAAAATGTACACCACTCTCTCTGACGCCGGAAAGCAACATCTCCACTACTTTTTCTACGTGGGCAAAGACCAAACTACCCCCTTGGTAGCTAAAAAGAAGCTCCGCGATTGCCACATCAAAGTAATGATCGTAGATGAACATATCGGTATTCAAGGCAATGGAAATCAAGATACACAGAGTTGGTTTCATAGTCAGGAAATTAACGTCATGATTGATAGTGCGATGGTATGCAAGGGGTGGATTGATGGATTGAGGAGAAATCAAAATACGCATTTGTATGGGGATGTGGGGAAGAGTGATGGGATATGGAGGGATGATAGGGGTGAGGAGGCGAAGGATGTTATCGGAGTTGATCCTGGGAGGTTTAGTTGGGCGAAGGGGTTTTTGGGCGCGATTAATAGGGTTAGGGGGACGGGGGATTTTTAGGTGGAGGGTGGGATGAGAGATGGAGATGGAGATGAGGGAGAGGAGAAAGACGTAAAGAAGAGAGAGGTATACGATTAAAGGAGAAAGGGGTAAAAGAGAAGGAGAAGGGAGAAAAAAACATGAAATGCATTTCTTTGAGTGTTCGAATGGGAGTTTTTTCTAGGGATTGGAGTTTGGTGATGAGTATACGCATACATGAGTAGGTATGGAGATGAAATGTAATAATATATATAAGAATTATTAACAACCTCGCATTAATCCCAAAATCTACTCATGCGAACAATAGATATACTCTTGAGTGATTCGAATTTCGAAAACTAGGTAGGTAGTACCTAACAACAAAGTCAACACAAGTACCTTGAAGCTACTCCAGTCAAAAATGGACTTCGAAATGATTTACTTAGGTATACTCCATTTCAAGTACGTGCTTGACCTATCATTGTGCAATGTGCATATCAATCTATCAAATAACTGAGTAAAGCAAGAAAATCACGGGATCTCAAACACAGGAGTGGAGAGATGATTGATTTTTCGTGGTGAAAATTGAAGTTTTTGTTTTTCCCCTCATACTTTTCTGGAGTTGGATTGGAGGTTGAGGGAGGGAGGGTTGTGATGTGATGTGATGTTGGAACCTGGGGGTGGTGATGATTAGGGTGGTGATTTCGTGGTAGGATGGGGCTTTGGAAGGGTATTGGTGTTGTTGGGGTTAGGGGCTGTGTGCTTATTCTGGGGAGGCGAGGGGGGGAGAAGGGAAATAGGTTTTTAAATTTGATGTTTGATGTTTGATGGTGGATATAGATTCGTTTAGAAATTTTTGCTGTGTTGTGTATAGAGATTTTATGTCTGTATCAGTGTATTGAGGAAGGACGAGATGCTACCTTCGAGATGGATCTGTTTGTAAGATGTGTGCATTTTGTTGGAGCTCTGGGATTGGGTACGAAATCTGGTGGTGAGATGGGGGATTTCGGGGAACTTGTGCGTTGATCATGTGGTTTGGGATCTCCGAGGTAGGAAGTTCTACGAGGCATTTAGAATGGTGCCTGATTATGTGTCTTGATGGGAAAGTTTGAGATGTGTAATCTGTAATGTTGTTAAGAGCTCGGAGTATTCGTTTCATCATTAGATCGCGAAAGATAATTTTCACCCCGCGTTGAATGAAAGATAGTCTGCACACTCTTTCATCCGCTCTTTGCATGTTAAGTAACTCGTTTGTTGTCATTGCCTTCAAATTCCCCCTGTTCCGTCAAAAACCGTATATATAACGTCCTAAGGTCCTTGCCTAAGCTATCGTGGTGTTTTGTAGCTTCTTTTCGGTCATACTTTTCTTCCATGTGTGATCAGTTCTTCTTTTCGGTCGTTGAACAAGGTAGTCACTGCGTTGTCTTAGGTCGGTTGGACGTGAGTTGTATATTGTGAAGTCTGCATGGTCAAATCCAGGTAGATAATTAAGAGACTGCCGATATAATCTGGAAACTCTTCTCTTCTAATTTCCTTGGTGTTTGAATAACGAATACCAAAATGCCAAAAACATGAAAAATATTGACTCGTCTCCACGCAGAAGGGAGTGACTACCACAGCAAACTACTTCTTCTGTCGTACGTAGAAAGTGGATGGTCAGCACTTCTTCCACAGTAGAGTCACAGAATAATCGTAGAACACACTCGAAATTAGAGGAGGTAAAGGCACGAAAGGAAGGTGGGAGCCAAGCGTTTAGAATAGGCCAATATGAAAGAAGAAGGAGCGGGTTTACCTCACATCACATGGTCACTAGCTTGGCTTGACTTAGTTAAGAGCAGGATAAATCAATGCAGCTCTTTCTATTGAACAATCACCTCCCTCATGTTCTAAACATACCTGTTTTCTGTGTATTTTAGGTATTTTTATTACATTTCCCTGACTTAGAGAAGAATCCCTGAGGTGTATAATCTTTCACGCCTAGACTTCTATACGTACTATTTCTTTTGAACGAATTGGAATTTCTTAATACAATCATGTCAATACTTGAAATTATCTCTCCAGAGGTCCAAAATGAGATTGCCAAGGCTCTTCGCGAAAGCTATTCGCCGTTCGAACTTGATAAAAGTGTATATAGCCTGGCACTAACATTCAGACATTTTTACAAAATATGCGAACCCCTTCTCTGCTCCCGATACAGCAACGAAGACCAATATATTGGCAAGCTTAGCCAATTTATTCGAATGCTCATATTGCGACCTGATCGATGGCCTGACTTCAAATTTGTTTCGATTGAGTGGGATCTCAGAACCTCTCGTGGTTCCTTGAGTAGAGATCAACACGTTGAAATGCTCGCAGATGTTCCGTTCTTGAAAACTGCAATAGATCGGCTTCCAGACGAGCTTTACAGGTTACAGAGCCGACCAAATGGCAAGATTGGAGGAGTAGAGAAAGGGCAACCTTGCACAACGTATGTGACAGATCTTGCAGAAGCATTCAAACGACTATTGGACGTGGGTGATGTTCAGACTTATGCTGAGTTATTAATTTACATGTTCACTATTCTAAGCCCTTACATACAAAAGCTCCATATTGAGATAAAAAGTTCAGAAGGATATGGTTCAGGTCGTTCTTGGCGGTCGCAATTCTTCGCAGAGGCAAGTCCTCTCAAGTTTATCTCGCTTGAAGAATTCCACTACGTTATAACGACAGGCCGCAGATCAAAGCCGAGAGATAGCATTTCCAGACCAATAATTTCTGCAGAACAGCTCGATATTTTCATGAGGATACCTAGCCTGAAGAAATTGAAAGTCCATGGCTTTGCATTCATACCAGACTTGCCCTCTCGGTGGGTCACGGAACCGGGATCGTGTGCGGTAGAATCTCTAGATCTTATGTATAATTTCAATGTTCATTTCATGGAATGGAAGATTTTCTTGTCCGTGTTCCAAAAATTAAAGCATTTCTCATACGACGGGAATCTCAAAGGCAGAATCCGCAGAGGAAGGCCTATTAACGATTCGATCACTCCCCAGTTTCTTGGCAAGCTTATGGAAGGCATCTTTGTGCATGGAAATAGCTTGGAGTCTCTTTCTTTGGTGGGCATCCGTAGGTTGAAACCTGACCAAACGCACCTCGACATATCGACTACCCCTGGCTTTACACAATTCTCTTGTTTGAAGCAAATGAAGATGCAGCTGGACTCATTGATCGGTGTGGAGGACGAGTCGTTTAGTTTCCGTTTACACGAACTTCTGCCGGAATCTCTAGAGACTTTGGAATTGTGGTCTCAAGCTAGCCTTGAGTGCATGAATCTCACCGACCAGTTGTTTGGGCTGAAGACACATAAAGAATTCTTTCCAGGTTTTGCGTTGAAAGAAGTGAAGTTTGTATACGTGATCGAGATGTTTCAGGTTGAGGAGACTTGGAAAATTGGCATGATCAAGGATCTTGGGGAGAATGGGATTCAACTGGTGTTTGTTGGTCTGCCAAGTGAAGATGTTTGGTGGGCCCATAAACCTAGGAATTGAGTATGAAGGCCATGTCAATAGTATCAATAGGTTCGCTGAATTATCTGTAATAGATTTTTGGCTTGTTAAATGGACAGAGTGCGGGAAGAGGGAGTATGAGCTGGAGAAATGTACGAAGTAAAGACAAAAAGAGTATAACTAAGAGAATCATGGATAAAAACAACACAGATAAAGGGGTTACAGATAAAATCCCAAGGTTAGAAGAGATACAAATAAGGAGGGAGTAGAATGATACACTTCTACCATATATTTATCAAGCCTCAATACTCTTCCCATGACAGAGTTCTTCAAAATTTCCATCATATCATCAATAACAAACAAACCAAATAGCACAGCAAAATTCCTCATTGTGTATTCTATCCCGAGCGGCCGTGATGGAGCTAGCAAGAAATAGGGGCAGAAAGGTTTCCTATCAACTTACTTGATAGGGGAATGTGTGAATGTTGGGTTTTCTCCTGACTCCTGGTCTTTTTTATATGCCCTTGACGTATATTGAGTCATAAAATTCATCCATTGCTAGAAATATATTCGTTGCGAAAAAGAGTGAATTCAATATCCATCTCATCCTGCTCATCGTGTATTGATAAAGCACTCTGTTATATTTCCTCGTTGATTCACACAATTTCTTCAAACACTTGCCTCAGAAATTTGATCGTGAGGGAAGACAATATTGACGGAAGGGAACAGGATGGATAGATAAAATGCTTGTGTATTGGTGATACTAGAAGCTAAAGGGCTATATAAAGACTAGCAAAGGAACATGACCTCGCCTTTTCTCTCGTTATAAATTCAGAAAATAATGTTCGATGACTGGTAGAATAGTCCTCAAGAGTGAGTGTATGTATGCAATGAAATCAGTATGACGTGTATCCTAAAGAATTCCTCCAGGTCTCTTTCCCAGATTATGGATAATCGAACTTCTGTCCTAATTGCTGCTCCAATAAGTGTCTCAATCAGTCTTCGTGGCTTTAATGGCTGCTCGGGGTCGAGAACCAAAGCCGTAATTAGCTCTTCCCATCAGTACTTATCATATGCAATGGCTTGATGATCTTTGGCTATCTGGTAATACATCTAAGCCTCCTTTTTCGTCACAATTATATGATGGTTATCCGCCTGACTGTCCAATCTTGATGCTGTAACTCTCCATGTCGAACAGCCCATGTAAAGCATCCAATCCGCTGATACTCACCGGCATTTCGAGTACTCTCAAGAATTAAGGTGTTCCTATTATCCCTAGATGCTCCGATATCAAGTGAACTATTGATTGCCCATCTACTAGAAGACGAAACAATGAACAGTAAAACTTTCGAATGGGCCCCTGTACATTCACGTGCAATCAAGTGGCGTTTCAGGAGGTCTTCATCGAACAAGGGGTTTTCGGCATTTTTTTCAACATGGACTGCACCCTCAGGACAATCCAAGAAAAGAGATGGAATCTCATGAAGACATATCTCCAGACTCAGCCCTTCAAGTGTAACAAAACCCCCTGTAACGATTCCGAAAGGATCGTTATTTTCGGTTTCGATAACTATCCAGATGATGACAGCATCTGAATAAAATGTGCTTCCCTCATCCGAGCTAATGTTATTATATATGCGACGAGATTGCATGTGAATAGCACTGATTGAAGCCCAGCTCCAGGACGGGGCAATGTATTCGGCGTGTCGGATAAGTGGCAGACTGCTGGCGTGTGACCTTCGCCAAGTAAGACCTTGGCAAAAATCATGTTCCCAATGCCCTGCCTTGTAGGTAGTAGGCGCCTGCCCCATCGCTTCACTCATAAATTTTGCAATGGCCGAGATACCAACAAGTACATCTTTTGGAACGGATATATCACGAGTGGTATAATCATCAACGATGCCGTACCAGGATGATAATGTTGTCCCATTTTGATTCATAGTTTGATTTACAAAGTCAGAGTGATTGTGGCTTGATAGATACCTTCTGTCGAATTGGAGTGCTCGAGTGGGACATACCTCCATAGATTCTTGATTTTTGCATCTCCAGTATAATTGCGCTTTTCCAAAGCGGATCAGGCGCGGGGACAACAAATCTTCCTGTAAGGCCCAAGCACGCTTGCTTAGATAGCCTGCGAGTGCAGATCGATCAAAATCAAGGGACTCCCTGAGATATAGCGTCCCTTTACCTGCCCTATGGGGACATGTGCCGATTATTGAGAAATTGAAGCTTTCACATTGTTTTATATGTTGCTGTTGGCGGAAAACATTGGTACTATCGAAGATCCCGGAAGAAGTGTCTACAGCTGCTTCTGCTGCAATTGTTAATGTGGCATTTCCATAAACACTAGCCATCTTCAACGACTCTATGGCCCAATCTTCAGTCGAATCTTGTATAATGCACAGAGCATCGATCCAGAGGTATTGATAACCTATTCGACGAGTAAATTCAACCGCATCCTTCATAGTCTGAGGAAGAGAAGAAATAGATATCATATCGTGATGGTGCGAGAGATTTTGGGTAGTTGTTTTCAATGTAGGAGAAGAGCCCCAGCAATAACTCAATGCAATCCAGTTGCCATACATTTCACTGCTCTCTAGCAAGAATGGATCTCGGCCTGTATATTGTACATCTATGACTCTGGTTGGTAGCTTTTGGGCAGCTTTGCCCCAGCCATGACACTGCTTGTGATTCAAGAGACATTCCTGCAGCCAGGTGGTTATGATCTTAAAAGTCTCTTCCGAAGAAACATCTGTCGATATCGGCCTTGAAGGAATGCAGCATTTAGCCAACGGGTCATCTTGACAAATGCCGTATTAGCCTTGATATCTCCGATGTATGTGATTTCGAGTAATTACTAACCTTCTGAAGTATAAATACCCAATGAAAACTCTATCTTTTTATCCGCATCTGACTCCCGCATGAAATTGGGTAGCGCCCAAGAGGAATGTTTCTCTATTCTGCTACGATTCGATTCCCACGTCAATTCGTATAATCTCAAAGGCGAAACTTTTTCTGTTCTGTCTCCATCCGACTCCCACATCGAGCCAACATCGTCCATGCTCGGCTGTGTAGCGAAGCGGATCACATTGTAGGCATCTTCCTGCCTAGCACCTTTTTCTTCAAAGGACTTGAGTATGAGTGCGCAAAGAACACATCCGCCTTCAGCCGAAACATACATATCGCGTGACTTAATTAATTCGTCACTATTAATTTCAACGCTCCGACAAGCCTGGCAAGCCCGGTGAAATGCAGGCTTTGGCATCTCCATGCTGTGAGAACAAGGCTACTTGGCTGTATTAATAAAACAAATTTTGAACTTGCTAGCTTGGCATTCGAAACATTCTTTAGTCTGAAGAATAATTGTTACCTCTGAGATTGCATTTCGAATCTTCAGATCCGTACACAGTGGCCTGTTAATTAAAAAGTAAATTATTGTTTGGGATCAGAAGATATTCTGCACGAGGCTGGTAGCACGTTGATCTCGCGGCCAGTGAGCCAGCCGTATTGATCCTGTATTTTATTAGATAATCGACAGGAAAACATGCATCACCCTCTACGAAATTCCCCTTCTCTAATCGGGGGTTACGTTTCTCTTCACCCCTTATTGTACCAATGAGGGGCCTCAGCAATTCGTTACTTTTTTTTTATAGCAATTCGTTAACTTTTCTATTTTTGGTGTAAAACCCTCCCGGTGAACAGAATCAATTTTTTCTAGCTATTTTTCTACAAATAATGAAAATATTTTGTGGAAATATTCATTAGAATTATTAATTCAATTTAGTTTCACATATCTATTAAATTTTTCAGGAAATTAAGAACTTTAGAAGTTACTGTTAAAAATTACGAACCATTGAAAAGTTGATAAATTGCTAAGGCTCCCTTATTGTAGATAAGGGGGTGAATAAATATGAATTTCCGATTAACAGTAAAGGTAACTATCTCATTAATATTAAATGATTCAAGTCATGTGTAGTTGAAGAATAAGTTGGCTACCCAGTTAACCAGTCAATTAATGTCATCATAATGTTTAGCCAGCTCGTTCAAACTTTGGGTATTTCACTTGATTTCGAATTCAATCGGTTTTTTGATCTTGTGGGTTGTATTCTGTACGGGATAATATGTATCTCAGCATTAATGTAGTGTTCCAGTCACCGACGATTTTCCTAGATGCCCGCCCATCTGTTTCGGTCTTATAGAATGATTGTCAAAAGTCTCAATATTATCATACCTACCATTATGGAAGAGGTAATTTGGAAAATCAAAAGAGCCGATTGTCCATTTGGTATGATGTGAATGGCGGAAAATAAACACTGATTAACCAGACCTCTTATGTTTTCGCATGTATTGACAATAGGGTACACCGGCACTCAGCCAATATTAAACTCGCTCGCAGCAGCCATATGCTCCTTCATCTTCCTCTTCATCCTTGCAGCAGCTTCATTACCATCCACAGTAGGCAAGTCCAACTCCATCTTCTTTTGTTTCCGCACTCTTTCTCCCTCGGGAGCTTTATCTTCTTCTTTCTCGCCCCTCTTCGCCTTCCTGGCCGCGACACTTCTATCTGCTTTCGTCATCTTCGATGGCCTTAATCCTGGTACCTTGATGCTTCCGGGTTTGTCTCGTAAGGCGAATGCTTTGGCCAAATGGCCCAAGTGCAATTCTTGCATGTTAAATATATGTCTCTCATTTGCGACGTGAGTGGCATAAGCCCTGATATGACTCTGGTACCCACGGCGTGCCATCTCAAGATATTTTGGCGAGTCTAAACTCCACCGTTCAACTTCAAGTTGGAAATTCGTAGCTCTCTCTTCCCATTCGCGACCTATACCACCGAAACCCTTTTGTATCAAATCCTCAGCAGTGTGACGTGTCAGGGCTTTCTTTCCTTCACGGTATCCGGATGCTAAGATAGAAACATATTCCTCCTCGACACCAGGCATAAGGAAGATCAAAGCACGTCCCTCGCGGCCAGCTCTAGCTGTTCGACCAACACGATGTAGATGATCTTCCGCGCTAAAAGGTGGATCGTACTCGATGACAAAGTCGACATTTGGAAGATCGAGACCTCGAGATGCAACATCAGTACATATCATAACACAAGGGTCCGTAGATTCGGAGAATGCCTTCAGTGTTGCTGTTCTGATGTTTTGTACAAGAGACCCATGAAGTTTGTGTAAAATTACAGGGTTTGAATTATTCGAAATCGTGGTTCCATGCGCAATGGTCTCTTTGACCAATTCGGATTTTGGCAACGCGGGAAGATCAACCTTCTCCTCGTCAGCAACCTCAGCTGAAGCTTCTGGGGTACGAGAGAAGAGCGAGAAGTGAAAGTCAACAGAGTCAGCACAAGAGATGAAAACGATTGCCTTCATCACGGACCCTTTCCGTGCAAAAGCACGCTTCAAGAGAGCCGTAAGAGTAACGAGTCTGAGCTTCGCAGGAACGATAGCATATGACTGCTTCAATTGCGTAGGGGCGGAGAATGCTTTATCTTGAGCTTCAATGCCATTTTCCTTGTCTTGTTTCTCTTGTTCGGAGGGATCCGCCTGAATGTGCACAGCATCCTTCAAACTGATCTCTCCCAAACGCTGAACATTCATCTTCATCGTAGCAGAACACAAGATAGTAACTCTTCGCTTCGGAAGTGACCCCATGTCCGAATTTGCTTTAGCCACTGATCTTCGGCCTATCTTCTCAACGATGCCTTTAATCTCTTCCTCGAACCCAAGCTCCATTAATCTATCTCCTTCATCCAAAACTAACCATCTTACAGTAGCTACATTCAACACTTCTGTGTTATCGAGATGATCTGCCAATCGTCCCGGTGTTGCAACAAGAATATTGACACCCTTTCGAAGTCTGGCCTTTTCCGATTGCTTACTTTCTCCTCCGTTAACGGTCGTACCAACAATCCACGGCGCACAGCGTAAAACTTTCTCCAGCACAGCTGCGATTTGTTTGCACAGTTCTCTTGTCGGTGAAAGAATAATCGCGAAAAGTCCAGAATCTCGGTGTATCTGTACGCCATTCTCACTCAATGCCAATATCCGCTCAACTATAGGTAGTAGATATGCCAAGGTTTTTCCAGATCCAGTCTCTGCTTGTATGAAGGCATCGCTATCGTCTGATATCAGCTGCTGTACGGATGCCTTTTGGATGGCGGTTGGAGCTTTCATATCGAGTTTAGTCGATAGATGGGCTGCAAGCCTTCTCGATAGTCCTAGATTGGTGAATGTCGCCATTTCCTCTGTCAAAGGCGCGTTGGATGGTTTTGCCGGTTCCGCTTGTTCTTCAGGTTCATCGAAAGTTTTCTTTGAAGTGGGATTGAATGTGAATAGAGACGAGACAACCTGGCCTGGTTTCCTCCCACCCTCAGCAATTTCGCGGTGGACAGCAGCCATTTCACGGTTTCGCATACCTTCGATACTACCATGTGGGAGCTTTCCGGAGACATAAGCCGGTCTCGTTTCATCCTGGAATGAAATAACCTTCTTTGCGCCAGAATTTATACTTCCTGGAGGCAATTTCCCGGAAGCATAAGCTGCTCTACCCTCGTCCTCGATTTGGGTAGCCTTCTTTCCACCAATATTTATACTTCCGGGAGGCAACTTGCCAGCGACAAATGCTGTTCTAGGTTCTTCTTGAAAAGTGGTCTTTCTACCTCCTCCAACATTTATAGTTCCAGATGGAAGCTTTCCGGAAGCATAAGCTGCTGTATTTTCATTTCTTCCGCCGTAAGAGTTGTAATTATCATCGACTCGTTGTCGCTTTGGTGCTCTTGATGAAGCTCCTCGCCCAATATACTCTTCCGCGCTGGTATCATGTTGTGGTTCAGAGAATATTTCTCTTGCCGATGGTTTATGCGTGCTCTTAGTGACTCGGTGCTGCGCAGTTTTCTTCGCAGCCAATCGATCCTTCCAACGTCCTCCTTTAAATGCTTGTTTCGCAACTATAGGAACATCCCCAATCTCAAAATTCATTAACATTCCATCATCGGCCATTGTTGCTAGTTTTCTGAAAATTCGATCTGAAATGCTCTGGATTTTCCAGAAACAAAATGCGCAAATGCAGAAGTTTCGTTCCAGAAAAAAAGTTGAGCTTAGACCACCATCCCTCAGTCCCACCAGTCGCGGGAGGTCTAGGCTATTCCTGGACAAGCGTTATTCGAGCTCCAGCAAATATCAAAAATTATCTCGGGCTTCAATCTATGCTGCACATAACAGAACAGGATGACTCAAATTTATATTTCTTACCGATATGGACCCTAATTGGGGTTTAGATATCAGTTCCTCATTTACATTGACATTAAGACTCAGTTTGGAGTACAAGAGCACCAATTGTTCACGATGATGTCGTCCCCCATTCGCCAATCCATGTTGCCCCTCCTCAGCTCGACTACCAAGGTATACGGCGCACCACGAGCATTCTCGACAACTTCTGCCCTTCTCCGTCGAGTCGCGAATCCAACTATACCGGGTACTTCTATCAAGATCTTCCGAGATGTACCTGCTTTACGCCAATGGCGCCGTAGACAATTAATCGATCATCGAATGGTTGGTCTCGTGCCAACCATGGGAGCTCTTCATGAGGGTCACCTATCACTTATTCGCCTTGCTGCAGCAGAGAACTCAAATGTCATAGTGAGCGTCTATGTCAATCCGACTCAATTTGGCGTCCACGAAGATCTTGATAGCTATCCGAAGACATGGGAAAAGGATTGCAAGATGTTGAAGGGACTTGATATGGAATTGGCCGACAATGGGAACATGGGTAAGATCGCAGCTGTATTTGCGCCTACAACAGAAACAATGTACCCGAGTGGACCGCCAAGTCAAGAGGTTAAAGCGAAAGGAAGCTTTATCACTATTACACCAGTTGGAGAGCTACTGGAGGGGGCAAGCCGGCAAACATTCTTCAGAGGAGTGGCTACTGTCTGCATGAAGTTATTCAATATTGTTATGCCGGATAATGTTTATTTTGGACAGAAGGATGTACAGCAGACTGTTGTTATAAAGAAGATGGTTAAGGATTTCTGCTTCGACACCAAAGTTGTCATCGGAGAAACCCAAAGAGAACATGATGGCTTGGCATTGAGTTCACGGAATGTTTATTTGGGAAAGAGGAGAAGAAATGTAGCTATAGCGTTATCAAAAATGCTCAAAGTTGCGGAGCAAGGATACGATCTTGGACATAGATCACGAGATGAGCTTCTGGGGCCTGCATTGGAATTGTCGAAGTTGATGTTGATGGAACAGTATCAATTGAAGCCCGAAGAACGAGTAAGATATGAGGTGGATTATATCTCGTTAGCTGATCCTGAGACGATGGAGGAAATCGAGGAGGTTGACGAAACAAAAGGCGCAATCTTGAGCGGCGCAATCAAGATGTTGCCAGTAGAAGCACCACAAGTTGGAGAGGATCTCGGTTTATCTGATGGACCTCCAGTCAGGCTGATAGATAACATCATATTGAAACCTGTTAAGGTCTAAGCTACTAAGACACATAGATAGAAGCTACATATACTAGAGAACAAACGGCAGTTTTTGTCCGCCATCTTCATCCCGATTGTTCCAGACTATCGTACTGCAACAAGCAATATCCACAAAACAAGCTCATCGAAAACACGTTCTGTGATGCAGATCCCACATGGTACAAACCAGAAACAACATCTGAAAAATATCATGAAACATACTACCCCACCATTCTAAAAATATGTTTTCTCAATAACATCCTGTCGAAGATCAACTGACACATTGACACCGTGTAGTCCTGTCGCACTCGTACTTCATCGTTGCTGTAGATCATTTTGGGTGAAATCTGCGAGTTCAAGATGTTTTGTAACATAGAGATATCGTTGGAGAATTCACAGAAAAGGCAAGTCTAGGCTTGAAGTTCTCTTCCTGTTTTGCTTCCTTTTCAGTGGGTCGAGGATCTGCTGGAAACACATTAGTTACATATACGAGGAGGTTCATGGAACTCCAGCTGAGTGGGTCTACGGGAGTACCTATTTCATGCCAGAGAATCTTGAATTCCCTATCAGTGCTCTACGTCCTGAATTATTCTTCTCGTGCCTCCTCCATTCTCTTCGTCACAAATGCCATAATTTCTTTCCCCAAGGCAACCATGTTCAAAGATTCATCTTCTTGAATAACTGCATCTTCATCCTCAACTTCCTCCTCTTCATCTCCCCCAACACCAAACCACCCAATCACACAACAAACCTCCACCCAGCCATCAAAATCCGCATGATAATGCAACCCAAAATCCCCAATCTCTAGTCCATCTAGGTAATCCGGGAACTTCGAACGGATTTTCGAGGATCTAAAATTCAAAGATTTAACTATCTCCTCAAAACCTCGACCTTTAATTTCTGCTCTTGAATATAGGGATGGCATCAAAAGCTCACAGAAAGTTGACTCGGCCATATTTCTTGCCGTTTCGATGCTCGATGTTGATACCAAAGGGGCCAGCCTGCCAGGTGAGTTTGATATCTATTGTCCATATCTCATTACCTGCTCTAGATATCGATGCTGGCATCTTGAATTCGGATGTAGAGAATGTATAGATGTTACTATTTGATTGTTACTTGTTACTTGGTAGGGGATTTGGTGTTACAAATGCTGCTTGAAATACCCTTTGCTTTTGACATAATACTTTTTTTTGCAAATATTAATCACATCACGAGAGCCTCCAATTCAGTCTCGGACTTCCAAATAACTGCTTTTGAGTTCCTTCGATTCATGATTCTGTTCGAATCCATCATTCTCATCATTATTTCTCGCATCTTCAACTTCCTGCATATTGAGCTGCCTTCTTAATACTTATGCCCAAATTCAATTTATTCACTCCCCCCTTCACCCTGAAACCTTTCCCGCTTCAAATTCTCTTCGTTTCTACTGCCACTATCGTCATGCAGTAATTTACCTCATCAACCACAATTCCTTGTGATTATGCTTGTGAAAGCTTGGGACTAAACTCTGATTCAAAGATTTACCATCCAGTCTATCAGTGAATGCGTTTGTGTCAAAATATCATTTCCTCTGTCAGGTTTTCTTGGGAGTAATCTGTTGAAGACAATTTCAAAGGGAGGTATTCATGAGGGATCGTAAACGAGCCACAATTGAGCTTCCAATCCAGATACGTGTCATCAAGGTTTAGGGTTGTGAGCTGTTTTTGAGGGGGGTAGCATTCAGCATGTGCAACGAAGCATTCAGCAGAACTTGTTTTGAATAATGGTACGTCTCCTCAGTGTGTATCTATATATATCGAAGTTATAATCCTACAATACAGAATCCACTCCACCATTGCTAGAAAACCTTTTTTGTTTCATTTCCTCTCTTCAAACCCAAAACTCCTACTCCCATGGTATCCCTATTTCGCCTTAGAAAAAGTAAACGCCGCTACACTAGGTATCTACACACTAAAGCCAAACCAGAGGATATATATGCACACAAGAAACGAATCGAAACGAAACATAGAACAAGATAAATGCTTAAATTATCCTATAAAAGCACCTCCCTATACTAACAAGAGAAGCGAATTAAACTTTAAACAATCCGATACCTGCTCCGATGGATAGATAGATATATACGGAAAGCTACCTAGGACCAGCCTAATTATTTCCGGTAGCAGGGAATTTTTGCGCCGTCTGAGAGAGACTCATTGCGCTCAATGCTGCGTTTGAGAGTTGTGTGATGCTTGGGAGGATGTTTGGGTTTCTATGGGTTGTTAGTTTGTAGTTCGAGGTTTGGATAAAAGTGGATGATGCTTACCGAGCATTTTCAATGGTAGCCACATTGGATTTAACAGAAGCAGTTGAGGGATTTGTCATCATAGCTTTCAAGCCCTTGAGAACCGCAGGGGTGTTCTTGACGATTTTGCTGTTTGCTGAAGAACCTGCACTACCTGCCGCGGCAAAGAGGACTGATCTTTGAGAGTCCTCATCTGATTCGGCAGCGAATGCTTTTCCGGCTAGCGCTGAGATATCCGATTTATCCGTCATACTGGGAAGTTTATTCAGGGCTGCTGAGACAGTATTGGCATCGCTAGCGAATCCGGAGACAGCTGACTTGACTTGTGCTGCTGTGACTTTTTTGCTGCCGGATGTTGCTTTCGATGAGGCGACGTTCTCGTTTATATCTTCCAAGTTGATTGCTGTGGTTGGCTTTGCGCTACCGGAAGATGTTGATGATGCCGTGGAGGCTGTGGAATTGCCAGATAATGACGAAGTAGAGTTTCCTCCTCGAACGACCAAGCCATTGATGGAGCCAGGCCGGATAACGGGTAAGGCAGTAGAGAATGTGAGGGCTGAAAGTGCGACAAGGACATAAGAGAACTTCATTGTGAATGTAGATTAAAGAATGAAAACAATTAGAACTTTGATAGATTGAAAACTAAACAACTGCCCTGCTGTGAATGATGCATCGACGTTGTATATACAGGTAGCCAAGAACTTCCAAGAAAACTTCAGATGCGTCTGAAATCAATCAGCTGGAAATTAGACTGAATGAAATTTCCAAAACAACTATGGGACGTCAAAAAAACTATGCTCAGACAAATTTGCCGTTGGAGTTGTCCATTTTGGGCACAATCTGCGAGTCGTTTCAATTTTTCACTACCATTTAGCTTTTTCATGGGCAATGGTCTGGATCTGAAACAGTACTAAAGTAAATTCGTCCAATTGAAATTCGCACTGAATATGTGACATAAGATGACTGGGGAATTGTGTTCCTTTTTACATGACGATAATGATCCAAATATTCCATATCTCAGTTTTGAATTATCGAAACCTTTCGATTGTACCCACAAACTACTATCAGGTACCACGAACCGAACATAGTTTTAGGGCCCATTTTTAAGCATATTGATGGAAAGGTTGTAATCACCGAATCATGAAATTGATGTACAGTATTATCCCAGGAAGACCTCTACGGTTGTTTCACATCCATCCAGCCTTGTACAAATGGAACTCTTTACCGATCTCGTCTGAAGATGTTGTGCATGCTGGAGGTTTGTTCAAAGTTACCAACGTACGTGCGACATACGCTCAGACTCAACATTTGTTGTGTAGCGCGATAATCATCCCACGATGATAGGCTGACGGAGAATTCTCCAACAGCTGAAGCTAGCATTACAAAGGCTTTAAACCTTGACGGGACAGCCCTGACTATGAATAGAACGCCAACTTTCAAAAGAAAAGGGCTGAAGATCTGTGCGAGTGGAGAAGTGACTTCGAAAGCATGAATAGATCAAACCATCCAAGAAATCCAATGCTTCAAAAGATGCCAAGTTACCACTTGATCAGAATTTTATATCAAGATTTGCCGTATGAAATGCGACTTGAGATCTTGGCATCAATTACTGTTTGGCAGTCATAATCATGTGGACTGAGCTTGTAGGGTCATTATTGGTGTTGATGATGATCGAAATTGGAGTTCGCACATATCGCTTGTTCTTATACTGACTCTTGAACCATGTTTATCCGTGATCAACATTCTCTGGGGATTATCTCCACTAAGTGGAATCATAATCTACCAGTACCGGATGGAAAGGACCCAACACTGCTCAGAGCAAACTTGGTTTGACATTGACCAGTTCTACCTATCATCATCTGGAATCCTTCGATTCCTCACTGAGATACGGTAGTTAGATCATAACCATTTAGACGTGATAAAGAAAGGTATCGATACGTTGATAGCGATCTTTGCAAAAATAGCATGTAAGATAGTCTTATCAATCGCGAAGTCTGGAGAGCTGTGTGTCTTGAACAAGTTCAGCAAAATCACTAAGGTATGGGGAACATGATGTCTCCATAGAAATATCTTCCTTGAAGGTTCACGTCCGAAACTTCTCTCTGGAGTGCATATATAAATATAATGCCGCTCGTACTGCCAAGGTTGCTCGGACGGATTTCAGGATCCAAATATAGTGCAGGAACTACTCTGTACACTTCCAAAAAGAATTAGGCCCAGAGTACTGCACAAAACTTTGCAAGGTATTTGAGATAGAAAAGTGATTGGATATGGTATGAGGTAGGAAACTCATATTGAAATCGGGCGATAACAGGTGAACGTCGACTATCACTGGGGCGTGTAGATTTTTTGTAACCTAATGCATAATTCGCTGTTGAGATTCACCAGCAAACGGAATCGAAGTCGAAACATCTACAAATTGAGCAACAACAAACATCAAAACTTCCAACCACTGAGGTTTGGATATTCAAATTTAATGATGTTGTCCAAAGACTCTTTCACGTGCAGAAGATTCATGGTTTTGGAGGAATCGCGCTAACGATACTGTTACGCAATACCCCTGTCAAAAATATCTCCGCGTCGCGTTTCCAGGTCAGTAGAACATTGGGATCAAGTCCAAGTAAACAATTCTAATCTTTTTCGCTGAACAATATTAATTAGAGATATTATTGTCAATCAAGTTACTGCGGTTTTGTTTTAACCACTTCTACTTTTGAAGACATCAGGGCCAGTCAAACAATTCCATAACGCGCCGCAATATTGCGGGGTCTTGAACTCAATCTAATGGCTCCCGAACCTGGCTCTCAGTATCCCCTCTACAACACCACATTCACCTTACATCGTGCTTCTCCACTCTACATTGGCGATCAACCTCTTAATAATTCGACCTTACAAGTACATGCGCGCCGATTTCGAGATATACTAGCAGGCGATGTTTTACGAGGAGTTCGGGTTGGATTAGGATCTGAAGATGATACGCTGGCTCGTGTAGGAGCTCTGCAAACGGTGGTGTGGAGGATTTTCAAGGCAGAATCTGAATGGGCTGTCGAAGATACCACAGGAGCAGCTCTTGATGAGTCTGTGTCTGAAGCTATAAATAATCGCGGAATACTGGTTGAAGTCACTTATGAGAAAGCGAAATACTCTGCAATTTTAATACGCGCCACTTCCGAAGACGACATGGACGACTCGATTATGGATGATTCTCGCGATAAAACTGGATTCTTACGCTTACCACTAATTTTGACACGAATGCCGTTGTCGTTAAGAGAAACATTCATCCAATACATCTGCAGGATATTCGACACAAGGGTGTCCGCTCTGAAGTTGGAAGGAAGACATTTGATGGAATCATTCGAACAATATACATCCAACTCGATCAACTCAGATGCAACAACCGAAGAGCGCCAAGTTAGTGTACAAAAGATTATTAAAGAAGTACAAATCTCTCTTGGCTTCGATATACCTGGTGGATCAGCTGCTCTCAAAACTATTGAAATACATATTGCCAGGGAGGATTTACCTCGTATGCTTGCACGAGGAAATAAAATCACAAAAGACGGATCTCCCTTTATGGCTGCATTGAAAACTTATGTCAAGGCTCATCTGGCACTGGATCTGGGGCATGAGAAGGTGAAGATTGTTAAGATTGCATGTGGCTCATTTGTACTTGGCGAAGGGAGGTTGAAATTGACGCAGTCATCGAGTGGCGAGCATGAAGATGATGGACAATATCGAGCGACGAGACAGCTTCTTAATAGTCTTGTAAATATCGCGTCCGGCCGAGGAATTTTGAGAGAGAAGTGAAAGGTGACATATTCTCTCATATCGAGGGCGCTTCACTCTAATCAAATCCATTCGACGACCACTCTCAGCAATGAGCTCATGTAACCAAGGGCTTACCGAGAAGGCAATTAAGCTTCACATCCTGATGTCAAAGAATACACCCAGAGTTTGTGATCAGTTCTGGCTACACCAAGGCGATTGTGTATCGGAAGATGCAGCTTGTCATCCTACACACTCGAGCCACGACCAGACGAACTGTATGCAAGTTAAGTACATTGACAGAGCTCAGGATCAGCGACATATCTATTTGATGCAAGAATATCGATTGATATATCTTACTGTAAGCAATTTGGCTGTGGTCAGAAACTCAAGCCTTCAGGCGTCATCTCTCTCGGCTTCAATACTGGAGATCAATTTTTTCTAGTCATCTATAGCGGTTTAAGAGTATAACATATCAATAATGTTGCGGGTTGTCATCATAGGCTAAGATCGTCGCATTGGTATCAGGTCGATTTCTACGAACAGAGATAATGGTTTACGGAAACCAATTTTACATAGGAGATCTAATGGACTTCTTACATAATTAGCGAATTGAGCCCCTATTCAATAATGATAGATACAATAATATATGTGTGAATCGTGTGAAACCCGTGCACATGCTTTACCCGTTTGCACTCAAGTAATCACCCAACACCAAGATGTGCTTGAACAGAACTTTATTACTAGCACTTCAACTAGTACTTTGACTAGTACTTTGACTACCTACTACTAGTAAGCCAGTTTGCACCCACGAAGCGAATTATTATTCACACAACAGCAAGATATGATTCACATACAATAAATAATACGAACAACTTCCCTCCCCTCCCCCCTCCCTCACCATATATATTGCTTTCCATATCCCCCACTTCTATATGCAATAGTGGGGGTTGAGGCTTATTTTCTTTTTCTTTTTCTTTTTGCTTTTTTTGAGCCGTTTCTTCAACCGGCGCATGTGGCGTGTTAGAGTAGCCCAGTCTTAGCCAGTCAATCAAGCCCTTTAAAGAACCCGTGACTACGCGAATTTCTGTTGGAGGTGGGGTTGACTCACGTCTCCAACCAACTAACCACCTACCTAGGTAGTACTCTTCCTTATTACTCCGTAGATTGGGTACCACTCATTTCTCATTTATTCGATTCCATTTGATCACCTTTCTTACAATATCCATATCCGTACGGAGTATACTTCCATAAGTTCCATACTTCCATACTTCCATACTTCCATACACTCCCACCCTCCCGACCTTCTACTTCCACTTCGAGAAGGCAATAGCAATTAATACATGTTAAAAAACGAGTCCAATTGTTAACCAAATCTTTATATCGAATATATGAGATCAAATCAAATCAAATCACATTTGCATCTGCCATTCAAATGAAAAGAGATCTCGACAAAAAGCCAAAGAGACGAAACACACGCGGACAATTGAGGCGTCTGTCTATCTTTTTTCGCGATTGCGCGCCGCAACCCTCATTTCTCTCCACACACCCATAACTAGAATCCACACACAGACCGAACCAGCATTCGATATCACCCGCCACAATCATTATCAACCCTCGAACCCTCCAACCTAATATTAAACATCAATAGTTATATCGATAATCAATTAATTGATCTCTCTCCTCTATTATAGTCTTAACTTCGACAATTATCACGACAATTATTGTTACATTGTTGCTATCTTCCGCAAACCCCATAACCATTCAATCAACGAGTCATTGTCGCGACATTGCGATTCTACATCAGGCTAATTTAACAATATCGAGTCCCACTTGACGCGACGGAAACCTGCGTTTCATTACACCTCCCCTCTGATGGCAAACAACGACATTAATGCCACCACTATCGGTGCGCATGAACCGGAATTAGCAGAAACCCTCCAGAATTTGATATCGCAAGGGGACAAAGAAGGATACCACGCTGAGAAGAGCGTCGCAACACAACCCGCGATTGCCATCGCGCCCGTATCCGACAATTCTCAATCGATAGTAGACGGTCAGGACGCTGTATTTACACCACCAGCTTCTGATGAGTTCTCATCGCAAAGTACCAATCAAGATGGAGGACCTTTGTCGCAACTCTCACAACTCTCACAATTGGCTGCTGCACAACTACCACTTGAAAGTAATACCAATACAACACCACCAAAAATCAACATCACTCTGAATGCGAGTCAGAAGAGAACCGCAGATGGTCATGTAAAATCGAAAGCGTCTAATTCAAATTCACCAAGTCCTAAAGGCCCATCATCCGTTCGAAGCCATACGAGAAATACAAGCACAGTCAGCAATGCATCTTCGGTCGCAAGTAGATTTGGGGAGGTCAGTAGAGTTTCCAGAGCAATAGGGTACTTGAACTAAATTTATACAGCTATCCTCCGAATTAAGAACTCGTCTTTCTTATGCAATGGTTAAAGTTAACAATGGATGGGAATCGAAATCAATCAATGAAGTTGAAACTATTGCATCACAAGCTGGATCTCCAACATCATCAAGTTCAACCCTCAACAATCGCAGAAACCTTCACACTTCTCCTAGAACAGCTATAGCAAATATTCAGGGCCAGGGATCCAGAGATGTATTTGGACCACGACCTACAGCCGATTTCGACCTGTACACACGAACAGAACCATTATCTCGAACATATGAATCATTCTGGCGTGATCATTCTACCGCCAACGGGACCCAATCATATAGACACAATTTATATAACTCTTCGTCACCACAATCTAAGTCTCTCGCACCTCCAGCTGATATACGACCAACACCTCCTGCTAGGAGATCAGACTCAAAATTCTCAAAACTTCCATCTATCCCACGCCACTCAAGCGCCAACTCGCATCATTCATTTAATAATTCTGCTCCTCAAACTCCCAGTGGGACTGCTCATCGTCGCTCTGAGCATATCATAACTTCTGGACATAGACCAACAAGAGAACAAGAGAAACGAGAGACGCTAGAACAAGATGCAATCGAGATGTTGTTGTCCATGGGCTCGCCAGGGAATTCACAAACCATTGGACCTAACTTAACTCCTCCACAATTGGCGAAGAAAAGCCCCAGGCAAAGCCCTCTTCGTACAGAGTTTGGGCAGATGACTCAAAATGATAAGGTTAAAATGGGACCCCAGAACCAACGCAGAGTGGAGTTTGCAGAAAGTGTTAGTAGTGGTGGAAGCGACAATGGATACCAAGCAGCAAGCCATAGAAAATCCACCATGAGAAATAATCTTCAAAGCAGACGAGTGACGGACAGGATGTTAGATGAAATGGATGAGAGTAGTGATGAAGAAGTCGAATTACCTTTACCACAGGGAAGACGTATACCAGGACGTGTCTAAAAGCATATTACGCAGGTCGATCGATTATCTTTACGTTTCGCATTTTATTGTTATACGGGGTCTTACTTAACTGATGAAGTACATACAAAGAGGTATCCTTCAAGGAGTAAATACTAGCATTGTTCGGAGTATTCGGCTTTCACATCATCATTCGGGCGTCGATACCCATCTATCATTACATTCGTCTTTTAGCATTACATTCGTCTTTTAGCACTTGAACTGCATTCTCGGATTATGGTCAGGATTATGTGATAGGTCTACATTTGATCATACTGTTTTATTGGCTCGGTTATAAATCAGGAGATCCTGGGGGTATCATTGAAGGGTATTTTTCGGGTGAAGGCGTCACGTGGGTGTTTAGGAAGTGATCATTTTTATCTTTATTCATTATGTATACATACATGTGTGTATAAGCATCTGGGACTGGGCGGCAATCCGGTGCATAGACTAGTTTGGTAGCTAGATATTGGAGTAATATACTTATTCGTAACTTGGAGTATTTGATGTGTAGGTATATGTTTGTTTCCGATACTTGAGGGCTCGACTGTATATACCTACCTACCTAATCCACGATGATACTGTGTATGACATATGATATAAAATCCATACTCATCCTTCTATTAAACTGTATTTCAATGATCCCCATCCATTCACGTGTTGAAGAATCTGATGGGTTGGGAGAACAATCGGTATCTAGGTAGATTTGGCGAGTAATAAAGAGCTGGTTTTGACGTGATACTTCGTGTGACTGTATGAGAGATAGGAGGGGAAGATAGATGGGGAAGTGGTGTGATCTCGAGGGCTCTGGAAAGAGGTTGTGGGATGGTTGGTGGATGTGTATAGGAGGATTGTATGCAATGCTCTTCAGTAGATATCGATCTTTCAGAGCGAAAGGGAATCACAAGCGAGATGGTTTTCGTAGAGAACTCCAAAAGAGTATCTCAGATCATATAATCACACCAAAATGTAAGTGGCTTTCTTGGGGATGGAACGGGCCGCAGAATATACATGGATTGACTTTCTCACAGGTTTTGAAAGATTGGTAGGAATATCAACGTCATGCTAGAGTATCATATGAAAAATTATATGTTGGTGTAGTGAGATGATTAAACTGTAGATGTTGGTAATTGGGGTGTCCTTTTCAACCAAGCGAGCACTATCCCTATGTCTCGTATAGTCTTTTCCAATTCATTTGTATTTATCTCAGGTATAATCTTAAAAGGAAGATTCTCTGTTTCCCAATGGAGCCTTACACTTAAATTCACCCAGATATACTACAACATGAATAGTGTATTGCTATATCGTTTTGCTATCATATCTAAATACGAGCGCAGTGATGAATCATTGCAGATCTGACTTTGGCCAACGATCAAAGGTTATAACTTCCCACTGAATGCTCCTCTCTACCAATCCATTTCCTCTAGATCCCAAGGTAACTCATCATCCTCTATTTCAGTACATAGAAACGTGTTTTCAAAGACATTCTCCCCCCTTGAATTCCCACCTGTGCAGTCTAACGCAAGATAATTTTTGAGTAGAGAAGATATAAGATCACCCAGCTCCTCTTTGTTCTCATCGTCAGAAAGACTGCCGAAGAGATGTTCGTTGTACAGAGCTCTGTACATCGAAATACTTCCTCCGATCGGTAGACTGAAGTAAGAACATTTAGAAATCTTGTAAAGTGAGATTTTTTCCTCAACAAGAACCGAAAGTAATACACTTTGAGTCTTGGCAAGAGTCTCATACAAGAAACTAAGCTTAATTCGCACCAGTATATACAACTCTCGATCTTCTTTGATGATTTCCCTTTGAAAATCTGTGAGAGAATCCCACCTCCCAACTGTATGGATCAAAAACTCTTTAAATAGCATTCCGTGGCGAAGTTTGCGGGCCAATAAATCAAGGAGACACATTCATCATCATATTCGCCGGTTAGGGTATGGTATGTTATAAGTGAGCCTTCAAAGATTCTGCTCTTGAACAAAGCTCCAGTCAAGGTTGCTGAAACCACCGGCAGGGTGCAATAGTAATCGGCCAAGCGTGTAAGTCTTTTGAGCTCATCTGCGGTCTCAATTCTATAATTTTTTGAGTGAATAGCACAAAGGAGTTTTCGAACGGCTTCGATTTCTTCCTCATGTCCATCGACAAGAGCTATCTGTTGGTCTGTTATCTCTGGCGACTATAGTTCGAGAGTTAGCAATCAGTATCTGTGCAAGGAAGTTTGCGGGAAACATACATCTAGACCTGGCATCAAAGCCCAACTTCCATCTTCATCAACGACAGAGCGATAGTCATATTTGAATAGCGCAGAAGCGGGCGCAGGTTGTTTGTCGGCCTAGAACATGGGAGTTAGTGTTTGTCGTTCAAGGAAGTTTTGACATGAACCAATAAACCTAAGTCTATCGTCTCGTCATTGGATTTGCTCGCAGTTTCTAGTGATGTTGGACATTGAATCATTTTGAATGAGTGAAGCAAGCACCCAGAACTAGATATTCGGAAGGACTTATAAAATAAATCAGTAAAACTCACTGAATCAAGAAACTTGCGGAAATAATTAGAGTGGTGTTTGAGACCGGAAGAATGCAAATGGAATTTCTGTCTGAACACTGTAAATCGTGTATCAGCCTTGAGACCACGCGCAAGGAAAATGATAGGCGATGGAGGTTCTTGTTGTTCTGGCGTTAGATTTTCATTGTACTTTCTTTTCTTCTTTTGTTGCGCCATTGTAATGAACGATTTTCAGTGTTGTCTGTTGTTGTTTGTTGTTGAGAGTGAGAGGGCTGTCGGGTTCGATTATTCAAAAGAGATTCGCTCGGATTAAAGTACCAGCAAAGTTGTTTTACCTCAATGCCACGTGCTAAGAAACTTGGCAGGTAAGAGTGAATCATTTAGGCGGTGAGCTTCACCTTTTGAGATTTCAAGATGATGGCATGAAAGCTGCTGGGTAAGTTTATATTATAAAAGAGGAAGAAGAAGAGGGCTTGAATGTTCGTAGTCGAATACGATCAATGAATTTGGTCAATTTGACTCGACTATGCTGCCCACAACCTATTATATAACATTGAGAACTATGAAACAATGGCTAGTATCTACCCGAACATTTCCATAGGTAGTTCGTCACGTGAATTCGAATTCCAAACCATACGCTCTAATTTACTCTGCTTGGGACTTACAATCTGTAGGTTTCATAGACATACCTACGTATGTGTACACGCTTTTCAGCCCATTCAAAGTAGTCTTTACTGATAAACCTTGGAATTTCGAGTAATCTTGTTAGCTGCTCCCAATTCTCTGCACCTCTTGGTACTCATATCGCTCGCTTGCGAGAGTACTGTGTAATCAAACCTTTCGATAAATATTCACTATCAAATATTCCATGTATCTACTATTAATATCAGATACCAATTGAAGATCAGCAACAAGGCTAGCTTGTATCCAAGAATTACGAGTGTGTCTTCTACTTTACATCCTTGGACGCCATCAAGACGATCA
The DNA here is from genome assembly GCA_004786145.1 of Botrytis paeoniae. Taxonomy (NCBI): domain Eukaryota; kingdom Fungi; phylum Ascomycota; class Leotiomycetes; order Helotiales; family Sclerotiniaceae; genus Botrytis; species Botrytis paeoniae. The sequence goes on along the minus strand of PQXI01000015.1, from coordinate 126,211 downwards.
ATCCATATAAACCACGATCACACTCATCTTCGCAACCATATAATCACATCTATCAGTATTACTTTAACAGAATACACCACTTACCAGCAACTCACAATGTCTATGAATTTCTTCAAGAAGAGACTTAGTGCATCTGAAGTAGCAGATGCCGAAAACCCCATTGTCTTCACATCTCCGGACCATAAACCTGATGTTCGTCTGATGGTTTTCAAATAAGAGTTTCATGTGCACTCTCACATCTTGAAGGAGCGATCAAATTACTTCCGCAAATTTCTCGATTCGCCTGATAACAAAATGTACCCGAATCGGACTCGGCTCTCTTCCGATACAATTACAGCGCAGTTGTTGATGAGGATGGCACTTGGCGCTTGGAGACTGTTGCCAAGGTAATATAAAGCTCTTTGTTTGTTTGGCGACATGCTGACTGACGTACTGATATAGGCTCCGTTGTTAAGTGAGGAAATGATATCCCGAACAGAGCATATGGAAGGTGAAATCGAGGGCTTTCGACAACTCCTTTGCGCCATGTATTCAAGTCCCTATACCATCAAGGATGTTGAAGAGCTATCAACACTTACTCGCATTGCAGACTTTCACTGCGCCCTTCCGATAGTTTCGGTCACTCTCATCAGCGCACTTCTTGAAAGCCCTATATTTTCGAAACGAGAAGTTGAAGATCCAACTACGTACACGAAGGATCAGCTAAGAAATATTCCCCTTACTACAGCCACATTCTGCAGCTCTCCAATTTGAATCATCACTACTTGATGAGCACTCAGAGCATGAAAATCGAGCTCGGAAAAAGACACAGAGCATAGAGCATGTACATCTACCTATAAGGTCCGCCAAACCAATGAAGTGACAAAGAGATCTTCGAAATGTCCGGAAGATCGTAAAATTCTCTTTGAAATATTGTAGTACAGCTCCTGATGTACGCGAATCTATTTAAATCCCTATGTAGATATGCAACAAAACTAGGACGAATTCCAATCAAAGTTATAAACAACTGTGCGAACGAAGCATGTCTATCTGTTAAGAGAATCGATAGCTTTTCGCTAGTTTCTCAAGATCCACACACCATACTTGATTAAAACCCAGGAAACGCATTGTCCGTCCAGATCCTTGTACAGACATGCAACAATTGAATTCAATTTTCAATTTACATTAAACCTTCCGAGGAGATCAAAGAGGGCTCTCTAGCCAACACTCACTAGCGCCAACCTAATTTCTCATCGAAGAGCTAAACTCCCTTTACAATACTTAACACGCGTATAGTTTCTCTCTACCAAAAGCACCGACACAAATCCCTGTAAAGATATGCAACAAAAGAGAGCATCTGCATACTATTTTACTTTCCATCCTGGACTGCATGCGGGGTCAACAGGGATGCAGGCCATCTAAGACCTAGGTGGCCGGTTAGTAGTAATTAGCTTCTCTTAAGCTTTTGGCCAACGTGCTAAGATCACCCCGGACTGGCTGGGCATTTGACGACTAGTCTGTAATATCTTGTACCCCACCCTGGCGAGATATGCAACAAATGTACTTGATGACGAATGGGGAAGATGTTTGTGGTGCGGTGGAGTGGTTCCCCGCATTTGTCCTTGATCTGACCTATGGATAAACGATTCTGGTGCGGAGTTTTGATACACTTGCATTTATCACCGGCGGAAACTTACCGTGTTGCGCTGGATTGAAATCCAGCCATCTTGAATTTGTCATTAGCGGAGTGTAGCGGTAATTTCTGATAGAGTTCCAAGTATAAATTGAGACTCTTGATTTTGCCGCAGAACATAAGTTTAGAGTGAGCTATGGTGGATAGAAATGAATGTTAAAACTATCAGCCCTCATCTGTTAAAGGCTGCAAAAGAAAGCTTGAATTTTACACTCTGAAACCCTTGAATGAGCAACTGAGAACTGCAGACCATTATCCGTCCTCGTCATCATTATATATACTTTTTTTTTTTTGCATACCTAGATGTCTGCATTGTTTTCTCCTGAGTTATAATTGGATGCTCTTGAGAATTTAATTCCGATACTCTTAATCCATCTATCGCATTTAGAGTGTTGATTAAGGTAGTCAGGCTTGTGTTATTGGATTATGGTCTTGACTGATTGGGTGTATATCAAAGAACATCGGGCTGGAGCATGGTGATTAGTGTGTTATCATCCCATCTGTAAAATTTCATCTCGCTCGCTTTCATCACTATGTCTTACCCCTCATTTCTCGCTAAATGGTTTTGCATGCTTGCCTCTAACAATCTCTCAAAAGTAATGAAGCAAAGAGTACTGAGATACTTGAGTAGGATGAGTTTTTCGCGACACCGGAGTTCTTTTGTTTAATGCACAGCCATGTGCACAAAAAACTAAGATTGCTTTTATCATGATTACATGATAGGTTCGACACAATGTTCAGACCTGAAAATTTGAGTTTCACCGGATGGCAAGCCTCAATGCTGACTCCTGGGTAGATCTGGCCAACCAAATATCCAGAAATGATCGTAGAAGAACACAATACTAGTATTTCCATTCCATTCGAGGTCTCCAACAATAGGAGCTACCGAGGCCCAAGTATTATCTTCTGTAAGCGCTTGCCCCAGAGATTCATCCACATCCAACTACATGTTCTCAGGTCCATTCACTAGCTTCCCACTCACAGCCACAATACAACTTGTTGGAAGCAGAATAAAACACTTTAAAAAGCGTTATCTCAGTTTGCATTAGTCCCATTTAAAAACCTCCTCAACTCAAAATTAAGCATAAAATCTTCCCCATTTTTCAAATCTCCCTTGTTTCTACTGATGCCTTCCCTTGTATCCATTGCCGTACTCTTCGGTCTTTCGAATCTCGTTTCTTCCATTCCTACATGTGCAGATTGTGAGGAATGGACGACACGCTCTGATAGTACCCCAGTGTACCTGATTACTGATTCCAACATGGCATGTTCAGAAGGACTTTTACTCGATTGTACTAGTGAAGCGCCATACTCTATGACAATAAATTACACACCTCCTGATGCCAGCAAAGAAGAGCAAGGTCCAGCGGTATATGATGCGTCGTGCTCTGGATTGACTGGCCTTATGACGGATTACTTGGCATGCGATGCTCCATATAGCTAGGTAACAACTGCGGTTGGGGATGGTGGAGATGTGAAGGTAAGGATGAAATTCAAGGCGAATGGACATAGTTGGGATGGGAAAGGATCGTATTCCATAGATGGAGTTGAAGATGGTTTTCTGATAATGCCGGATTTGTCGAGGGATTGGATTTAACTTTAGCGATGTATGTTGAAAAAGACTTCTTCGGTGGTTGAGACAACCCTTGGAAGCGGATGAGTTTGGGGAACTATATTCTTCAGAAGAGTTGGCTTTGGCGCACTTAGAAATTCTAAGCTAGAATTGATATGCTCAAGTTTCTACTAATACATTCGAACTTTGTCCTCCGCAGGACGGGGCTTCTTCAAGGACATTTACAATCCTAAGTTCGTGAAAGGATAATTTGTACGTGAACCAAGATTCTTTCTGCACACTTCATTCGAGGAATACAAATCAGTCTAGATGACCAGTTCATCTCAACATGTGATCGGTTATCTCGTTCTAGATGGGGCCTCGTTCTTTCCTGATTGATGATCATGATCGCTTTGCCAATTGATGTTATATGTGACAAGAACTGAGGTGCCTGGGCAGGGATGTGATTGATGACCTCCTAGAAAAGTAGCCTATCTGGTCGAGGTGAATCGAAGCATCCAAAAAGCTCTCACATCATGGAAAGACTTTTGAGTGTTTATTTTAAATATGAGCCAAAAAGGCGGCCATTCCTGCAATGATTGTCTGTAGATCTTGGGCGCCTAGGACGTTGTTAGCTCCTCCATCTAGCCCACAACAGAAAAAATAGCAAATCTAAGTAACTGTTGTCTTCGATTGACTTAACATTCGCACCGCGAGGAGGTCTGTGAAACAAAATTTTAAGGCAAGATACCTCAACCACGAGCGACAAGGGACTCGAACCCTCAACCTTAGACTGGAAAGCTTCCTAATGATAGGAGGTCCACACACTACCATTGCGCCAATCACCCAATATTGCTATGCAGAGCGATTTGAATTTTAATAAATGAATCAAGAATTTTAAGAGTGACATGTTACATATCTCGACAAATCCCACAATCACGTGCAATAGCCCTAGCTTACCTACGATTTGGCGTGCCATGTGGATTGCAAATGATTGGTCGATCTATCACCCCACGTTGATAATCCAGATTATGGTATTGGGTTGGTATCTCTATCTTTCTTATCACTCGGGGTACAACATTTTTATAAACCTAGGAGGTTACATTAAAGTTATATATTCAATTCATAGTTCATCTATACCTTCTTGTCACTCTTTTTCTCAGTTGTAACTGAATCTGCTTCTTTATATCATTTACAGAAACTGTCAGTCGGCATCCGGCAAACCTTTGCGTCACCATTTTCAAATCTGGGAATCGAAATACTATATATCACCAAATTTAAATACTTTCCTTATTCAAAACCTACTCAAGTTACATACCTCTTCATCATGGCATTCTCAATGCATAGCCATTCTGGGCAATTTTGTCCTGGCCATGCAAAGGATACACTAGAACAAGTGATTCAAACGGCCATTTCCCGGGGCATGCAAACATTTGCATTAACAGAGCACATGCCCCGGAACTCAAATTCTGATTTATATCCTGAAGAAGTAATTTTTCAAACTCCTTCCACTTCACCCGCAACAATCTAACAAAACTAGGTCGAAGCCGGTGATGATATCTCTCTGCTCGTACCCAGACACGAAGCCTATCTCGTTGAAGCAACTCGTCTTCGCGAAAAATACAAGAATGAGCTCAAGATTCTTATAGGCTTTGAAGGAGAATGGATTCGATCGGATTATGGACCTTTGATCAAAGATCTTGCTTCAAATCCTCTCATTGATTTCTTCATTGGTTCAATACATCACGTGAATGAAATTCCTATTGATTATGACGCTGCATTCTATGCCAAAGCGATTGAAAAATCAGGAGGCTCGGAGGAGAAATTATATGAGGATTATTTTGAGCAGCAGTATGAAATGTTGCAGACCTTGAAACCGAAGGTGGTGGGTCATTTTGATTTGATTCGGTTATTGAGTGAGAAGCCGGATAGAGATTTGACTGAGTGGAAAGGGGTTTGGGATATGGTCTTGAAAAATTTGCTGGAGGTGGTGAAGTATGGAGGGTTATTGGAAATTAATACTAGTGCGTTGAGGAAAGGATTGAAGGATCCCTATCCGGGAAGACAGATCTGTGAGGTTTGTATTACACGTGTGGTGATGTGATAGAGATTCTGACAGGACTATAGGCATACATAAGATTTGGTGGCAAGTTCACGATGTCTGATGACAGTCATGGTATCGGGCATGTAGGAACAAATTTTGTTAAAGCGATAGAGTATATAGAATCTCTCGGGGTTGAAAAGCTTTATACGTTCGAGCGAACTACTCTAGTTGGATCAAATGAGATCAACCAAACTTTGAGTTTGAAGAGTGTACCTTTATCAAGTGTGAAGGAAACTTTCATCTCGGGTTGATTCGTATTTTTTAGCCAATTTTACATCATTCAAATTACGTTAGTACGACGCGCATGTTTTCAAGTATAATGTTATTATGTAAGAACGATACCTAGGGCATTGAGGACCCATAAAGGAGAAGAGTATCATGGCATGGGAGTTGGCCAATGAGGAGAAAATTTAAGATGATCGTCTCCTGAATGTAGACACGTTTTCAACACATCACAACGATATCAACGCTGATTTTGCAGGTACGATATATATCTAGTTATAGGCTTCTCCAGGCTTAAAGCGCTGTAGCAGATATGCAACAAAAGAATTTCAAGAGGGAGAATAAGCTCAACTGATTGGCTGATTAGCGCGGAATGAATAAATTTAAAGTGAATGCAAGGGAGAAACAAAGAGCTCTAGGCGATTCACCATTTTTACCGAAGAGGTTATATATCTGCGTATAATTCGATTCGTTTCATTTGCTTCGTATAAACATAGCTGTAGTTACCTTACTTTCTTTCCGTTAAAGTCCCTCGGGGATTTGATACAGAAAATGAGGAGCGAAGAGCTAAAAGCCCTCTTTTCTACAGCTCATGGCTTGAGGCTTTTGCCCGGGGTTTGGTCAAGGAATAGCTACAAATGATATCTCATCTTCAGCATATTTGTTCTATTGTTGTCACTTAAGTTTACCATACAGTCATGGCCTGGAGTAAGTTTGCACAAGATAGTAGTACCTATTTTAAATCTGGGAAAGTTCTCTTACCACCTTCAATACTGCAACATAAAAGTGCCGTGCAAGTCCTCCTCCATGGTAAGTAAGGGCCATCAGGTGACAGATCGGGGCAAGGGACGACTGCGAAAGGCTCCTGTGACTTTTGCAAAAGTGGTACGTTGTAAGAGGGGAATAAACGGGTTGATTTGCGACTCAGTATTGTATTATCATCTCATCACCATAATCAGTTTATCGTTGTCGTTGAGATCAAGTGACAGTAACTTCCTCCCGTCTTTTGTCAGAAATTCTGATGCCATCAATCAGTTCGCACATGAGTATAACGCACAAGTCGACTATCCAGTTGTAACTGCATTCAAGGACCTAAAGCATTCTCCAGGGAGAGAAGTGCATACTATCAGTGAATTCCCCATGGAGCCTGTCGTAGTATATATAAATATATCTGCATAATCAACTGCATTCCGTTCATTTCTTAAGAAACATGTATGCTCTGAACTAAGAATGTCATGGGAATCTTCTCCTTGAGATCGACGTCGAGTTATTTGCAAGTTCTTTCACTCAGACTGATTGTGTCCAGTAAAATCCTGGCATTTGTAGCCATTTTTAATCTTTCACAGCGGGTTTTGTAAATGTAGTTACATAGTAGCTCTCGTCATCACTTTATGTTACTCGCTGTCTATGCTTGTGCAGTTCGGGCCTATAAAATTGCCGTTATCTCATCCCACCTCACCATGCATATATTGATCTTGACAATGAATCTACTTGCTTGAGATGATTTATTTTCGAGTAAAATACTACTGAGGACTGCCTCCAGATTTCACACCCAAAGTCCTTGATTTTTCGCCTCACTTCCATATGCGGAAGCAATGGTTAGGTCATGTATATGACCAGTAGGTATTTTCTTAATCCTTAAATAATCATCCAAATCTAGAATCTAAAGAAATGAGATTCACACGCATTAGATAATCGTCTGATAATTTACAAACATTATGCGCCTCATCACCAGAACCACTTTGGTGGAATTTAATCGGACATCAGATCCATGATAATGATATTTTGAATGCCATAATTGCAATTCTACCCACGGAATATCAATCTATAGTTCTTCAAAAAGGACCCTCTCAACATTATTTACTGTTTCAAGTACCTTCTCTTTAGATGGACTGTCGATTCCTAGCTACAAAACCACAGAATAGTGCTCTTTGAAAGTTTGAAGACTTTATAATAGAATCCCCAGGCTCAAACGCAACCATTCAATAGTTATTATTCATAATCTTGAGAAGCAAAATATATTGATACTCACAATGAATAGTTCGCTCAATCCAAACTATCCCAAATTCGTTCTACTTTCGGACTTCTCCTACAATGACGTTTCCATTACCATCAAAACTATATCGATTCGAATATCATCGTCATACCCTATCTCCCCATCATTGCTAAAAGCAACCGTTAACGCCATTATCAACTCTTCACCAGCCTGAAGAACAAAATTTCTTAGATTTTGTTCTGCTAAATTCACTCTTTATTCACATATCAATAAATCCATTTTGTAAACGAACAGACGCTCTCCTCCTCTTGAATCGCCTGCACTGCTGTGCGAAATTTCTAGTTTGCCACTCCATACCCTTTGTCTCTCGTCCCAAATGTAGTTTTTATACTCAAGAAACTATAACTAACTCCGTTCATGGGTTCACTATCCAATAAAGGCAAGAATAACTTAACAGTATACATGTCTCTTGGACTTGTATCCACCTAAGACCCTCACACTCCCTACTCACCACAATATACAAAAAATCTCTAGCCAATAAATCGAACAGCATCGCAACATCAAATAACCTCTACCCCCCCCCAATCGATAGAAAAGGGGAGATGCAATCTTGTGTAAGTCTAAAAGCCATGCGCAAAAAAAGAAAGTCACAAATTAATCTCCCTATAATTTTTCCATTTTCGTCCCCATACTTCCTTCAAATCATATCAACACCCTCACTCATATCATCGCATATTCTGCTATCACTTCCGAAATCCACATAGCTATCCATCACTTAAAGGACGATATTGACATCAACAATGGCTATAATGATAATATTAACAATAACCACAATAATAATAACAAAAACAAAAACAACAACAACAACAATCTCCACCCCCAGCTTCGAAACGCAATGTCACCAAAACACCTTGGATACCCCATAACCCGTACAAATCAGACCATTCTCCCATAAAAACTACCAGTAATCCTAAAGATCCGAGCTCCTACTAGCGATGCATTTCTCAAGCCAATAGTATAATTCATTGCCTCCATACCTACCTACTCTTGAAAGGCTGAAAGTTCTAAGAACAGCCAGACAAAGTATTGGCCAACAAGACACAAATGAAACATACATAGGTACACAACACACTAAATCCAACATCACACCCATTCGATTCCGAAGATCCAGGAGAAGAATTTCAGTATTCATCCAATCTATCATATATACATGTTCATGTACCGCAGACGGGATATATAAAATTACACGTCTTCTCTTATATACCAAAAAGCCCGATCATAACATCATAATTCTTTGCCAAGACCAAAGGGAAGAAAATAGAAATTAAATGCTCGCAAAGATGTCACAAAATAAATAAGAGCAACCACTCAGTTTTTCGTAATTTTTTGCCCTCGCGCCGTGTCACCCAGTCCATTGAAATGCAAATCATTAAATCATCCTGCTGCGTTCCGATCTTGTGCTGCCTATAGTAGTCATACATTAGTAGTCTCTCCAAAAGGGTAAAATAAAAACAAAACATAAGAGGAAATAGGACATACCTCCACCGCACGCGCCCAGTCAGTCCTCAACAAAAACCAACCCTCAATTGCCGCTACCAATCCCAACGCCAACGCAACACCCAACCACAATCCCTCCAATTGCCATCCTAATCCGAACGCGGTGCCAAAACTGATTGGCATGGCTAATACGTAATAACAGAAAAGATTGACATATCCACCTATCTCTTGTCTTCCCAATCCTCTTAGTAATCCATTACAGTTTGCTGCTAGCGCATCGAAAAGCTGGAATGCTGCACAGAGAGGAAGAACGCTGGCGACAATGTTTATGACGTCGATGTCGTCGGTGAAGAGGCGTGGGACAATGTTGCGGAGAGAAGAGATGAGTGTGAAGTTGAATAGTCCCACTATACAGGCACCATAGATAGCCTAGTAGCGAGTGAGCCTGTGTTAAAGAGTGGTGGGACAGGAATATGAGAATTTGGGATTGGGAGGGAAATTACATACCACTTTCGAGCTGGTCTTAGCCGCATCTGAAAGGGTGGCACCAATGAGGTTGGCCACGCGAGTTGAAGCTGCAATAGAGATTGAGAATGGAATTTGGAAAGTCAAAGCGGTCATGGTAGTGAGAACACTTTGAGCCGCAAGGTGCGTTACGGAGAAGTAACTTGATGCTAGAGTTAGAACCTCAAATGCTAAGTACTCTGCTAATACCATTACGAGACCGGGAAGAGCGAGTTTGATCATTGGGCCTGGTTTCTGTTAGAAAATGATGAGAATGACGCAGTTCAAAACTTACCCCAGTTGTGGAATGCTCTCCATGTGAATCCATCCCAGCATTCTTTTCCGTCCACGAATCGAACGTAGAGAAATAGGAAAAGAGGTAAAAGATTGTCTGTCACAGCAACGGCGATTGGAGCTCCAATAAATCCCCACTCAAATTGCCAAACAAATAGCCAATTCATGAAAGCATTGAGAGGTGCGCAAATAAGCAAAACATAGGTTGTGGCAGAAAACAATCCTTGCGCTTGTACAAACCGTTTCGCACCTTCGAAAAGTGCAAATCCAGGAGCTCCAAGCAGTAGAACTCGTAGATACAGTCCTGCCAGTTCTGCCGAACGTTTCTCGGGTACGATAGTTTCCAAAATTTTCTCAGCACTCAACCAGACTATTCCAATTGGTATGGTCAAGACCCAGAGAAACCATACCATTCTCTGCAACTGTAACCCAACCAGACCCTTTCTACCAGATCCGTATGCTTGTGCACAAAGCGTATCCAAACTTGTAGCCAATCCTTGATAAATAGCGTACCCAGTAATGTTCGCAGTCATACTAGCTAAACTAACAGCGCCCAATTCTACTTTCCCAAGATGCCCTACTGTGAATATACTTGCAACAGTAAGGGAGTATTGGAGGACGAAAGTCACAACTAATGGACTCGAGTATCTTAATAATGTTTTCGCCTCTCTTTGCCATGTTGTTTTGATCTTTCCTGAGGCTACAGCTTCTTCCCACTGCCTGTTTAATCTCTCGTGACGCGAACGCGCAGACTCATGCTGTCCGTTTGGCAGCAATGCTGAAGTCTCCGAGGGCGCTCCAGCCTCTTCATCTCCCATTGGCTTTGGTATTTTTGTGCTAAACAGTTTCCTGTATAATCGGTTGAAAGCGCTTCGCTTCGCCGGTTCGGGATGCTTCGGTGGAGCTAGATGATTGTCTCTCAATAAACTCCTTTCCTCATTTCTCGTTTCGTGTCTTTCCTTCTTAGTCAACCATGCTGTCTCTTTGAATTGAGGGGTAACGGCAGGACGAGTGCCACCGAATGCCACAAAACTTGGCCGTCGATACGAATGCGTCATTGAATGTTGAGCTTCCGATTGTCGAATTGTAGAAGCCTCGGAAGACTCATCTCCAGAGCTGGTACATTCAATGTGTTCTGGTGCTTCTCCCTCATCTGCGGGGTATTCTGCTAAATCGCGCGCAAGGGATTCTTGGGCTATGGGCGAGCTAGATATGAATGAAGTGCTGAAAGGAGATCTGGAGATTGAATCTCGTAGATGCCCCTCATCACTAGATTTGATCGGTACTGGAAAAGAAGACGACATTGTTGCACAATGGTATATTCCTTATCAATGTCGAGTGTCCAAGAGATTGTTAATTATGTTTGATGTGAGCGAGCTACAATTCTGACTCTTCCTTTCTCTCACTTCTCAACAAAAGGAGTCATACATTAATTGACACAATGCATGCAATGACGGTCCTACCATGATCCTCACTCAGGAGCAACAAATGAATAAGGGGAAAGGAAGAAGAAAATCAAGCATATAAAAAAACCAAGCAGAGGTCAATTGAAAATCGAATGAGAGATCACTCACCGTCCATGCCACCCCAGTAAGATGCTAGGCCCTCCCGCTCTCTTTTCGTCTTTACGGAGTAATAAAAGGACGCCATTGCCATTCAAAGCTCGTGGGTCCGTTTTGGTCTTCTTGCTTACCGGTCCCTAGTATGCTGATAATGGTTGCGCGGGAACGGCTAGCACCCCCACCATAGGTAATGTTATACACTCAGTTCACTATGTTTGTATGTACTAATAATGTATGCAAAAGCGTTTTCTCATTCAATAGTTAGTTCAGAATAATTATTCTATACGAGTAGACTAATTGTACTTCAGGTCCTCAATCACCACCGTAACATTCTATCACTTGAAAATGATCCAAGTTGCTACCATAAATGGCTTAAATTGAATGAATATCAAATGGAGAGGTTTGACATTCTATCGCTATTTCAGACACTCCCGTTCCAATGACTGTGACTGATACTCACTAGGCCCTGATAGGCAGGTATTTCCTTCAGAATACATCAGAAACCAGCTCTTGGGGTACAACGATATCCGAACGCCGATTCCGATAAGATCTAGTGAGAAGATAGCAAAAGTGGATAGATACATCGTACGTGATGAAATAATATGATTTGTCAAAAGAATGAAAAGAGCCAGCCACCAAAAGCATAAAGGGTTCATGTGGTTGTCCGAATAATCGGAACGGATTAACAATACAACGAGTCCCGCGTTCGATCATTCGGTGGCCCGCTCTTCTGCTTCTGCTGCACTAACAATAAAGTCCGGGGTATCGTTTCGGTGAAGCTTAAACTTTAATAAGTGACGACAGGTACTTCAACAAAGGAATGATGAATACCTATTCCAAGCCTACCTAGTAGTAACACCCAATTGATACCCAATCTTCACTCTCTTATTCTTAAAGATCAATCTATTCTTACAATGCCTCACAGTCAAGAGGAAGAACGTCAAGGCTCTCATCGGGAAATATACTCACCAATCTATTTCCCTCGTCGTCCAGCACCTGTTGATGTCGCCAAGTATGTTTCATTGTTTCTTTCCGTGAATCCCGCGTCTCAAATACCATCCACCTCATATTCCCTTTCACCAATTTCTTTACATTCTGTCGAAGAGAACTGATGAACTTTTTCTAGCTACCATGGCGAATCGGTTTTCTGCACACCACCTCTTTTCGGCCCCCTCCTTTTCGATAATGTGGACTCCGATTGTCGCGACCACTGTGCTAATGAGCGAACTTTTCTCTCCTACCTCCGCCTTTCCATTTACATGACTATCGTGTCCCTCGCCATAGTCCTTTCTTTTCATTTGAAATCTACTCCTACCCAGCTCGAACTGCGTATGGCACAACCTCTGGGCATAATCTTTTGGGTACTGTCTCTTCTTTGCTTGGCCTTAGGATTTGGGAACTATATGAAGACGGTCAATAAATATAGTCGGAGAGTGGCTATTGTGCAGAGTGGGTGGAAGACTCAAGGGGTGAGTGGTACAATTTCTCATCTTTTCCTCCCTATGGGGTTGGCGTTTTGGGAGAAATTCGCTTTCTGAATTTCGATTGCGACTGTGGCGTGTCTACTAAGAGAGAGATTCCAAGTACTTCTGCGCAGATTGGGAGAGATCTCAATTGTTTATGCGCCGGTACCCAAGGATGCATAATGCTCTATTAGTCTTCACAATGGACGATGAAATCCCATGGATTAGCTAATTTTAAACATATGTAGGTTCTCTCAACAGTTGCTGTCTCAATAATAGCAGTTTGTGTTTTGTTTTTGGCAACAAGTTCAAAAAGATCCTAGTATGAGGAACCGAAATGTCAGAGTTTACAAAGGTATTACACGATCTTAAGCCTCTTAAGCATGAGTATAGCGCTCTTAAATCATTCTATTTATTTGCATGAGCTATACCATCATGGAATTCAACAACTTATTGCATAATATTCCGGACTCAACTTTTTGACTTCAGTCCTTTCCGGATGACTTGGTCATATTTGTTTCTAGACTTCAAGGTTTAACCAAGTTGCATCGCGGGTGTCTTGAAGAGCATAAATCTTTGCATGATGAAGTAAAAGTAACCGATCACTTGGCAATATTCAGATGGGTTTGAAGAAATCAAAGATGTGATGAAACTAAGTTTTTAGTGTGAAGAACTAGCAGAAAGATGAAGGGAATTGACAATCTCCGGAGACTTTGGATTACTATTTCGAAAAGTTCGAATCTTTAACAATGACTAGTGACAGCCGGTGGTTGGTTCGCAGATGCCTGATAATTGACTGATGATAACTTTACTTTGGTGACTACGCAGCTAAAATATATGGGTATATCACATATAAGATATTCTCGCACATTATACAACATCCAGTCTATTTGAAATTTCAAGTCTGATATTTGGATTCTTGGGATGAAAATTAGAGTTTCTTTCTCTCCACGAATCAGCACTTCTACTCTGACGTTTTGTTGTACTTGCCGGCAGCAGGTATCCAACTAGAGTCTGCAGTACTTTGTATTTAGTTCAATGAATTACTAGCTAGGTCTGGGAATAGTTCGCCTGTTTTTATTTCATTGCATTGTTGAACTAGTGGTAGAATTGGGTTTCCTTTACACTTCCGATTGATTTGGGATAATCGATCTCACTCAGCATCGGAGCAGATCTCAAAATCCAGCGGTTTTGTGAGCAGTCGTTCCTTCCTCTCAATATATCTCTATGGTCACGATTGGCTGCAACTCAGCAAAGGAGGAAAGCGCGAGTAAACACATCTCATATCCATATCATCTTAGGTTGTTGATCCTCTCTTCTTCTTTTCCTCAAATAAACAAACTCCATTTTGCTACACGGAGATTTTGATCACAACTTGCTCCAATTTTGCTTGCTTCCTTTTGCTTTTGCTTTTTGATTCCTTGGTCGGATACAGACATCTGTCGTGCTGTAACGTTTTTGATTTCTCAAAATGGGATTCTATATCCTTTCCTCCATATTCCTTACGTTCCAGCTCAGTGGATTTGCATCGTCAATACGCCTCGGACATCGTGATCTCAATGCGGACTTTCTGCCATGCTACGATTATATCATTGCTGGAGGTGGTATTTCTGGACTCGTTCTTGCCAATAGGTTGTCCGAGGATCCCAACATAACAGTACTGGTTATTGAAGCTGGCAATCTGTAAGTATTTCCCACCAAAATCTCTTGACCATCGCTAACACAGACTAAGAGACAATGACGAAGACTTCATCAAGTATTCTTTTGACGATGGAGAGGGTCTGGGCTCAAGTTACGACTGGAATCTTTGGACTGCCCCTCAAACATCTCTTGATGGCTCTTCCCGACCAATGGATTTAGGGAAAGGCGTTGGCGGTGGCAGTCTCATCAATGGCATGTGCTGGACTAGAGGTGCAAGTGCCGATTATGATGCATGGGTAGCTCTTGGAAATCCCGGGTGGGGATGGGACGATCTCTTACCTTATTTCAAAAGAGTAAGAACATATTCACTTCTCTTTAAACGCAAGCTGACTGCATGCCAATCAGACGGAGAAATACACCAACGATGTTGATGCTGCGTTTGCTCATGAACTCTATGTTTACCCAGATGCTTCGACCCACGGTACGACTGGATATATCGATGTCTCGTACCCGAAATACTTCTATCCTCAATCTAGTTAGTTACTTAATTTTCCATGCCTCTGCAAAGTACAATAATCTAACAAATAATCAGAATTGTTTCTGGATGGACTACGAGAGCTTGGAATTCCTACTTTACTCGACCCAAATAATGGCACAACTGCTGGCGGAATGTTGATTCCAAATAATCTTTCACCAGATAGCCAAACACGTTCTGATGCAAGACGAGGGTATTATGATGGTTTTATAAACCGCCCAAATCTACACCTTGCCACAGGCCTAGTCGTCATTCGAGTTTTGATGGACTCCGCCCTTTCAGAAGTACTTGCACGAGACCTCCCAGCTGGTCAATGGATCACTGGTATTCAAGTGAGTGAATCATGTTCATTGTGGTAGCCTGAAGATATCCATTAATATCTATTAGATTGCACCTTCTCTGAGTACTGTCGTACGCGAAATTTCATGTTCACGAGAAGTCATACTTGCAGCAGGAAGTATTCACACCCCTCAAATACTTGAGCTGTCTGGAATCGGCCAGTCATGTATCCTAGAGCCGCTCGGCTTGCCAGTACACGTTGATTTGCCAGGAGTAGGAGAGAATTTCCAAGACCATCCCTACGTTGGTGCCGTCTACTATTGCAAGTACACTTTTCTTTCTTGCCGGCATCTCTAACAGTGCTAGACACCAACTCTAGTTACCCAACCATTGTACGGATAGACAATAATCCACAACTTCTCACACAAGCAGAGCAGGAATACTACGTCAATAAGACTGGTAGGGTTTTTGCCCTAATCTTGAGATCAACACTGACAAATGCAGGGCCCTGGACTGCTGGAGCAATTAACACAGTCGCATTTCCATCACTATCGCAAATTACTTCAAATTGGGCCAATATGCTAGCTGATGCAGAGAACCAAGGGGTAACAGACTACTTAGTACCAGGTCTAGATGCAAGTGTTCTCTCAGGGTATGCTGCACAAAAAGACCTCATTGTCGAGCTTCTCAACCGTTCGGATGTAAGTGCTTATGAGCTTCTCAATGATAATGTAGGGCTTATGTCTGTTGCTGCAATGCATCCTCTCTCTCGAGGGAGCGTTCATATCACAACGGACAATCCATATGTGCCACCAGATATTGACCCACGCTACTGCTCAAACCCACTTGATCTTCAGATATTAATGGACGCCCTTATGTTCAACAATAGGATTGTGAATACCGATCCTATGAAGTTGTTGCAGCCAAGACCTTACTACCCATTTCTTCCCAATGCTACGCTAGAAACCTTGATACCTGCAATTAAATCTGGTTTACGAACGGAGTTCCACGGCTCCGGCTCAACCTCGATGATGCCACGCGAAATGGGCGGTGTTGTCGATCCCGACCTGCGTGTTTACGGAACCAAAAACCTTAGAATTGTAGATGCTGGTATCATACCAATGCTTCCTGCCTCTCATCTACAAGCACCTGTTTATGCTATAGCGGAAAAGGTATTATGCTTTTCCATCAACTGTCTTGTTCTTTGCTGACGCAGTGCTAGGCTGCCGACACCATAAAGCGCGACAACTATGGTTTACGTCCTCAAGGATGTGGAAAAGGTTCTTCTTTTGCACGTCCTGGTCCAGTCTTATCAAATTTGTCGATAAACTCTTTGAATTTATCCGCCTCAAATCCGCTACCTAGTGCTACAACCCCACAAGTTGTAAAGTCATCACTTTTAGCACCACCTTCCCCTCTATTGTCCTTGCAAATTATATCTCCTTCGGCAGGATTCCCTATCCCTGGACCACAAGTAGAGAAGATTTCTACTCCACCTGTTCCTAATTTGGGAGGTCCGGCTCTCAGCGCTTCAGCGGTGTTTTCTGTTTTACAGGGCTGGAACGATTCTTCACATTCTCTTGTCCATGAAATGGGAACTACTGTAATTGGAACACCAGTAAGAAATTCCATAGCTCAGTCAACAGCCATGACTCTATCGGTTGGTGCAGACATTGGAAGCCCGGCCCTTAGAAATGGTTCTGAAAGTGCTATTCTATCGTCTGAAATTGCCACGGTACATGATGCTCCTCTTCTTGCACCAGGTACACAAACTTTTGCCGCTACATCTATTGTACCGACATCCACTTTGCAGATCGGATCCACTTCCCAGCTTTTATCTTCAAGCGAAAGAACTCAATCAACGATGATCAGCCAGGAGGCTCCCACTCTTACGGCACCAGTCATAGCAGCCTCCGCGTCCTCATTACCTGTTTTACCACCAACTACTGTTCAGACTACGCAAACTACCCCACAACCTGAAGCAAGTCAAACCTCTAAACCCTTCACCACCGGCCAGAACGCATTGGCAGATGTAGCAGCTGTATTTGGGGCAAGGTTTGAACAGGTAGCTTCAACTCTTGTTCCTATTCCTGTAGCAGGTACAAATCTACCAGGACCCACAATTACATCACCTGTTTCTATCCTCGATATACTTCCGGCACCACCATTGATGTTCAAAACTTTGGAGAGCTCTGCTTTTCATAGTGTAGCATCAATGCTGGAGGACAAGTATGCAACTTTATCAACTGAGCTACTAGGCAGTTGATTGCAAACGGATTACGATCGAATGTTTTGGTGTTGTAACGAGTTTCTATGGTGAAGATTTTATGTGATTCGAGGATATTGGAATGTACTGAAGGGAAGAGTTGTAGTTTCTGGAAGTCTTGGGAGGTACTAGTATTTGCACAGCCAATTTTGAACTTGTCACCTGTCATTAGACATAGAAGTTGCTTCTCATTGTAATCAAAATTATAGTTGTCAAATAAACATATTATCTGAATAAAAACCTTTATGCCCCTTGTGATCTGCAACCACTTGCTGATATTTGATTTGATATGTACGAGGCTTGAAAATTTCTTCGACTCTGAATGTACTTTGAATTACGGATCACCTTCTAATTCAAAGTCTTTCCATAATCTCTGTTATCTTACATCGTCGTTTCGGCAGAGAACTCGAGGTTTTCAAACCCCGAATGAGGATATCTCCAGTCCAATTTCGGCCGTAGTTATATAGTTCTAAAGGAAACAATAATTAGCTAACCTTCAAATCAGGTACCGTTTTTGATAAGGGTCATTGGGGAAATCGTACTTAATTTGTTAAGTTACCTGCGATTCTTGACAGCTTCGGCTCCGCTTGGATAGATTTATGTTCCTTCATGTCGCACAATCAAAGGCATGAGTTATGTTTCTGACATTTATACAGGCGCACATGGCGACAGATATATTCTTGAGGTGAGTTTACGGATTATGGTAGTTGGGAATCAATGTATCATCATTGAGGACCTTGGAAAGAGAGATTGTATTTAATTGTAGCCGGCGCATTCGTGTCTGCGGGAGACGGGCGCGATGGTGAGATGGGAAGGAAGCATCTGGATGTGCGATGAAGTTGCAGATGTTTATAGTTCCTGGAGTATATATATGCTTGTGTTTGATTGATTCATTCTGTGATCGTAAGAGATTCTGCGAGGTGACTTCGGTCGTAATGTTGCGATTCTCATACATTCTGATGTACATGAGGTTTATCGCATATCATTTCAGCTAATCGGATAAGAGAAAATGACGTTCCGGGATACACCGCCCGGCAGAATTAGGATGGATCTTTCGAAACTCCTCGATTGCCGTCTCATTGTTCTAATCAATACTTAGATGAAATACTTGTGATTTTATGTCTTGAATTGTTACCGCATACAAAAACTGATGCTTCTTTGGAAGCTGTGGTCCGTCATACTTTGAAGTTATACAGATGATGTTCTGATTTGATTCTAACTACTTCATTGCTTCATCACCAACCCTGGTCTTGAATTCGAAATGTTGCCTGTTATTTACACCTGACATCAAGTTAAATGCAGATCTATATCAGCCATTAAATCAAAAAAGAAAAAAGAAACCCATAATGTCTGAACCCATGGACATGGACTCAGGTGCCGAAACATCACGAGGTACAAAAAGAAAAGCCGAGAATGAACTCTCAGAAGTTACTGCCCCTAGACGTATCAAGGTGAGTTTAAGGAACTTACTAAACACCAATTTCTAAACCCTAAGTATTGTCTAGGCATTGGATCCCGATGTAGTCAATAAGATTGCCGCAGGCGAGATTATTGTAGCTCCAGTGCATGCTTTGAAGGAACTCATTGAAAATGCCGTTGATGCAGGTTCAACATCCCTGGAGGTGCTAGTCAAAGATGGTGGTTTGAAGTTACTGCAAATCACTGACAATGGACATGGAATTAATGTACGTATTAATTCACGCTCAAGAGATTTCTTTGTGTACAAGCTAAGCGGTGATAGAAAGAAGATCTGGCAATTCTATGTGAACGTTTCACAACTTCCAAGCTCAAGCAATTTGAAGACTTGACATCGATTGGAACGTATGGGTTTCGTGGAGAAGCTTTGGCTAGTATTAGCCACATTGCACATCTCACCGTCACGACAAGAACGAAGGATTCGAACTGTGCGTTTAGAGCACATTATGATAGTGGTCGTTTGATACCTGCAAAGCCTGGTCAAGGTTCTGACCCGAAGCCCATTGCTGGTCGTCCTGGTACACAAATCACGGTAGAAGATCTCTTCTATAATGTACCTACACGTCGTCGTGCTTTCCGATCAGCATCCGAAGAGTATAACAAGATACTTGACGTTGTTGGTAGATATGCCATTCATTGCAAAGGAGTAGCGTTCAGCTGTAAGAAACATGGAGAGGCTAGCACCACAATCTCAACACAGATGGCTTCTTCCACTGTAGATCGTATTCGACAAATTCATGGCAGTGGAGTAGCAAATGAGCTGATTGAGTTTGAGTCTGCTGATCCACAATGGGGGTTTACTGCGCAAGGATGGACGACTAATGCGAATTATCATGTCAAGAAGACAACGTTACTTTTATTCATCAACCATCGATCAGTCGAGTCAACGGCAATCAAAAAAGCTATCGAGCAAACTTACTCTGCTTTCCTCCCAAAAGGTGGTCATCCTTTTACATATCTCAACCTTGAGATCGAACCTCATCGGTTAGATGTCAACGTTCACCCCACGAAACGCGAAGTCAACTTCCTCAACGAAGAAGAGATCATTGAGAAAATATGCAACGATATTCGAATGAAACTTGCCGACGTAGACAAAAGTCGAAACTTCATGACCCAAACCCTCCTTCCCGGAGCTCAAGCGCCATTGGTAGCCGACATGCTGGACCCTGTCGCATTCGCCGCCGCGGACAAAGCCCGAACCACTACTAGGCCATATGAAAACAATCTTGTTCGCACCGATGCCAAACTCCGTAAAATCACCACTATGCTGCCACCCACTACCAAATCTACAACAACCGCGAACAGGGAAGCTACCCCCAATCCTTCTGGAAGCACCATAGCCCCGAACTCCCAAGATATAGAATACACTCACTCTGACCGCGAACCAATCATATGTCGCCTAATGACCATCAAAGAGCTCCGTACCTCTGTCCGCGACTCCATGCACAATGAGTTGACCGAAATCTTCGCCAGCCACACCTTCGTTGGTATAGTCGATGAGCGTCGCCGTCTTGCTGCCATCCAGTCTGGCGTAAAGCTCTTCCTCGTTGACTACGCCGCTATATCTTGTACCTTTTTCTACCAAGTTGGCCTTACCGACTTCGGAAACTTCGGAGAAATCCGTTTTAACCCCCCCTTATCCCTCACTTCCCTCTTGACTCTCGCAGCCACCCACGAAAAAGCCACTCAACCCCCAAATACATCACCAGAAGATGATTTCGAAGTCGAAGACTTGGTAGAAATCGTCTCCGAACAACTCATCTCCCGCCGAGAAATGTTGCAAGAATATTTCTCTCTCTCCATTACCCCCGACGGTCTTCTTGAAGGAATTCCCCTTCTCCTCAAAAATTACACACCCGCTCTATCTAAACTTCCTCAATTTCTCCTCCGTCTAGGTCCGCACGTGAATTGGAATGATGAGAAAGAATGTTTCTCCTCCTTCCTACAGGAATTAGCTAGATTCTATGTCCCGGAACAGTTACCTCCATCGCCCGGTCCTGAACATCGAGAAGAGAACCAGAATCAGGATGGGAATGAAACACAAAATCAATCAACATTCATCTCTCCCGAGCTCAAACAGCGCAGAGATGCAGTAAGGAAAATGGTCGAAGATGTACTATTCCCAGCTTTTCACTCTAGGTTACTCGCAACGAGAGAGTTGATGGGGGGCGCGGTTCTCGAGGTGGCGAATTTAAAAGGGCTCTATCGCGTTTTTGAACGGTGCTAGTTAGAGGTTTTGTAATCTAATTTTGGGGAGATCGGAATTGTGAGGAATAAATGGGTATAAGGGGTAGGTTCCGCTATGTTGTGTTGTATTACATATCTTGGGATGGCATGAGATGGAATGGATGGAGGGGTATTATATATCTTTGCATTGCATGTGTTACTGGCTATACTGTAATCATGGGATCAACAGTATATATACATAGCATAGCATATCATATTAGAAAGAGAAACCTGAGTCAAGGTTCGCAATTGCATTATCTCGCTTCTTGAGGATGGCGATGGGAGAGTTTATAGTAGGCATCATAATGGCTGAGATAGGAAGCATAATACCATACATATTCTATGCTCTATAATCTATACCTCGCACCTCAAATTCTCAATACCGCCTAGGTAGTGTTTTCTGTGAAGATGTTTGATGTGTTCTTATGTATTTCTGATATATATATATATATATATATATTCCTTTCATCTGAGTGTACTGAGCTGATATACTATCTTTTGGATTCTGGTGAAAATATTGTGTCCTAAGTCTGATCTCTAGATATGATAGTTTTTGTTCGTTCCGATGATTGTAAAGCGCTCATGACAGATAGTCTAATACCTTCCTACCTACCTCTCGAACTACATTTCCTTACACACACTCACTGAAAATCGCATTATAACCACATCAGATCACACCGCATCACATCACACTACCAAAAGTTCTAATCTCATCAACTTCATAGCGCTGCAAATCATCTATCATCTATCATTTTTCATTTTTCATTTTCATTGCGTAGTTGTCCCACATCTCCCCTTCATTCGAGGGAACATGATATGCATGTCTACCTACTATAGCTCTTCCCCCGCCCTCCATTATAATACAATAGTTTAATATCCCTTTCCTTTGCCATCTCTCAACACTCTAGCTTTTTCCATCTTCCCACTCTGGGTTCTTTTTCAATATTAGCATTGATCAACTTTATATATATATATATGCAGGGATTTATATGAATTCAAAACATACCTTTCTCAAAATGACAAGACCCTCCAAATTACTGCTCAAACTAATATATTGTTCGTCTTCCAATTCCGCTCTCTCACCGTATGCCAAAAGTACAGGGGTGCTCTGTGTTTGCCAACCAGTGATAGTCTTAGGACGACCAGCTTGTCCTACAACATCAACGGCTTGTCCAACTCGAACATTGACGGTTAATGGCTTAAGATCTTCGTCAAGAGTGACGAGGAATCTAGGGTGCATGGCTGTAACGAGGTAGTATAAGAGGTAATGTGATTTGGTTGTGACGAATTGCTTGGCATCGATCATAGCAACCAAGACGGAGAGAAGACCACCGGCTGCTACTCGAGAGAGTACTTGGCGATCGGTGTGGAATGGGTTGATGGACAGTGTTCCCTTACCCATGTGAAGCAGACCCTGGGCGATTCTTACCATAAACAAGGCGTCAGGATCACGGTGGTAGTAGCTAGCCAATTGGCGGAGTAATTGAGCAAGTCTAGCATTGTTGGTTCCAGCACCCAAGAGACCCATTGCAAAGATAGCATTGATCGCAACATCATTGTCATTGTCGTGACTGTAACGAGATAATGTATCATAAACCTTCATCTGTGGGTTGCTAGGACTTAACAGCCCCATGGCAAGAGGAACTGCTTTGCGGATATTGGCTTCACCGTAGTGCATCAAGTGAGCAAATTGACGCAAGACCATCTCTTGACCAACATCTTCTCCCATAGCGACCAAACCAAGACCGAGGACAGCATAGGCTTGAAGTAATTCATCACCTTTCTTGTCATCGCTTTCTTCGATATGATCATTACAGATGTGGAGAAGTTCTTGGAGCTTCAAAACTGTTCCAGTTCCAGCCCAGGCACAAATTTCTGCCAGAACAGCTGTTGGCTTAGACATGGGGTGATCAACAGCCTTCAAAGTTTCGAGGATAACATCCACGTTCTCTTGTTGTCCAAAGAACAACAGACCCAAACCAAGAGCCATAAATCGAGTCCACTTGTCCTTAAGCTGAGATTTGCGATCATCATCAAGGAAAGTTTGGAAGATGGCTTCAGTGATATCACTGTTACCAGACCCAACAAAAATCATACCTAACGATAAAGCTGCCATGGCGGAAATTTGCATTTCCACAGAGGTATCGGTAACAATAGGTAAGAGAAGCTCTAAAAGTTGCTCCCTATTTGATCCAGCATAAGCAAGACCAAGACCCATAATAGCACCAACTCTAACAAGAGGATTCTTGTGGTTAAGCTTATCCTCTTCACCAAGAAGAGCGAGAGCAGGTTCAGAATCGATTCGTACTCCAGAGTTCATTATACCGATAGCCAATAGAGTACCGGCCTGGATTTGAGTTTCGGGAGCGTATGTGTATTTGTCAATCTTGTCCAAACCGGTCTCAACGTCCCAGAGAAGTAATGTACCCATCGACGCAACTGTGGACATCATTCCCTCTTCCTTAGTTTTCCACACCCAACTTGCCTTCTCATCTTCAACCATCATCATCTTATCATTACCGAATCCAGCGTTTACGAAAGCATTGACAAAACCTGCTGCCAAGTTGTGCCCAGCAGAGTCAAGGTTTGTTAATCCCGCGACCCTGTTACTCTCCAAATGACTCTTGTAAATGTCTTCGGTCGTCTTTGGATCCAAAATATTCAATTCCTTGGCCAAGGCCTTAAAATGTTCCGGCATCTTAGTGTTATACATACACTCCATGATCTCCTGGTCCTCACTGGTTTCGGATGGTAGGTCATCAAGAACTATTCTTTGGCGAGCAATGAGGAAAGCCATTTGTTTCTTCAATGCCGGGTCTGTTGTAGAATCGAAGTCGGATCTGACGAGCTCGAGATCGTTTAATCTAATGGCAAGGACGATTGCTTGGGTAAGTTGGTTGTATTTCTTGTAGATGTCGTGTGCGGTTCTGAGGAATGTCTGGTCCTCTGGATAAGTCAAGAGGTTGACCATGCTAACCATGTAAAGGCATGCTCGTGTGTAGGTATCCTTATCCAGGTAATTTGGAATTTTGTCGATAATTTCAAGCTCACTCATCAAATCGACAGCATCAGCCTCAGCGTTACTCTTCAAGAATAATGGCACAAGAATCAAGGCTAGATCAATAAGATCTTGAGTTGGTTGATCTTCCGCTAATCTCTTGCTGTACATCTCTCCCAATTCCAAAGCGAGATGTCGTGTATATTCGTGACCCCATGAGGCAATATCTGATGTAGGTGCAAGCAATCGGAATTTGAGAGTGTCTTGTCTTTCTTCATCTGAAAATGTCATACCAATAACTGAAAGAACATCTGCAAGAGATGTTTTGTCGTCCCCTTCCGGCCATTGTTCGTACAACTTAATCATAGGCTCGTAATGCGGTCTGAGGAACTTGAGAGGTTTTGGTACAGCGGTCATAGATGAAGTGGAGGTTTTGATCGAATCTTTGATGGCTTCGAGGGCACTTTTGTAAAGACTTGTGTTGGATTCCTATATCAAATTTGTTAGGTTTACTTGCAAAATCCAGTGATGACCATTTGCATACTGTTAATCGCTCCACCAGCATATCAAGCTCACTCTTCAGTTGTTGATCTTCCTCGCTGAGCTCCTCCGCTGTTACAACAGACATGTTAGCAATTGCCCATCTATTTCATTACCAACAACATACCTCCAACGACCGGCTCTTCTTTCGCCCCATTAGCTATGGGCTTTCCATCTTTATCCTTCTCTACCTCCTCTGGCTTCTTGGGATCCGAGACCGCCTTGCCTTTGCCCTTGTCAACAGACTTTGGTGGTTCGCCATCTTGCGCCATGTTGTTTCTAATGGTTGATGTGGAAGCGGTGTTTCTGAACTTGTTGGAAATATGAAAAGAAAGGCTAAAGACAATGCGCAGGAAGGGTATAAATCACTACAAGTCAAGTAGTAGTGAAAGTGAGTGGTATATCGTGGAATTCGTGATAAACTTTTGATTCTTAATAAGGTCCTCCAGGCAGGTCTGCTTTCGCGTCTAAGCAGCTTCACCAGATCATAGCTCAAGTAGTGTCACTAGCAGCCGAACAGTACTAACCTTAATTGCACACCTGAGGAAGCTTCGTCAAACGAGAGTGAATTTAACAATACTTTACTAGAACCACACTCGCAGCCATTCACAGCCCAACGGCAGAAAATCCCAAAAATTAATTTCTAGAGAGACCATCAAATTACAACAATATCGGATAACAACTTTCAAGATGAAGTTGGATACCAAGGCTATGCGGTATTTGACCGCTGAAGACTGGCGCACACTTACAGCAGTCGAACAAGGTTCCAAAAACCATGAGGTTGTCCCTACAAAACTCATCGAACAATTATCAGGTCTCCGAGGCGGGGTTCATAGATGCATATCCGCACTCGCAAAAGTTAATTTAATCGCACGCCTCAAGAACGCAAAATACGATGGCTATCGTCTCACATATGGAGGACTCGATTATCTTGCGTTGAATACGTATCGCAAACGCAAGGATGTATACAGTGTCGGAAATCAAATTGGTGTTGGAAAAGAGAGTGATATTTTCGTGGTGGCAGATGAGAAGGGAGTGCAGAGGGTACTGAAGATTCATCGATTGGGACGAATATCATTTAGAACGGTCAAGGCGAATCGAGACTATTTACGACATCGATCCTCGGCATCATGGATGCATATGTCACGATTGGCAGCGCTAAAGGAATTCACATTTATGACGGCTCTACGAGATAATGGATTTCCAGTCCCCGAACCACTTGCACAATCTAGACATACTATAGTTATGTCTTTGATCGATGCATTTCCTATGCGTCAAATATCTTCCGTTCCAGATCCAGCACCCCTATACGCCGAACTCATCTCCATGATCCTACGCTTAGCACAGTATGGCCTCATTCACGGTGATTTCAACGAATTCAACATTTTAATCAAGGAAGAGACAAACCCAGAAATTCCTGAAGAAATACTCAGTTTGACTCCTATCCTTATTGATTTTCCACAGATGGTTTCTGTCGACCATGTAAATGCAGAATACTACTTTGATCGAGACGTCAACTGCATTAAGCGATTTTTTGACCGACGATTCCATTTCACCAGCAATGAGAAGGGTCCTCATTTCAAGGATGCTCGCAAACTTATCGGCAAAGATGGTGTGAAGCGACTGGATGTTTCTGTCGAGGCATCGGGATTCTCAAAGAAGATGGCGAAAGAGCTCGAGGCATATATGAAAGCGGTAGGCGTTGATGGTGATGGCGAACCTGGGGCGGAAAGAAGTGATGATGACTTTGACGATGACGAAGAAGATGATGATGAGGAGGAGGATGAAGAAGAGGACGAAGAAGAAAAAGAGGCTGCGGATAGCCATGAAGCGGATAACCTTGCCGATCCTGCCAACGTAAAACAGCAGAATGAAGAGACTGCAGAGATAAAGCCGAAGGGGGATGCTGGACCGTCGAATGATGGCAAGGAAGAGCTGTCACTGTCCAATCTCAAGATTGAAGAGAAGACTTGATTCTATTTCGCAGCCAAAACAAAAATTACAATTGATAATAAATGTGCGGCCTATCACTTACCTTGAGAAGTTGCTTCTTACTTTGTGGTGACTTATGCTATCAACATTCGACGCAGCAAGGCAGAGAGCATTCGAAAGGGCTGCTGAAGTAATATTGCCCAGGTGGATCACGACAATTGTAGTATGATCACATCACGATTCCCTCGAGAGTGTTTGACCGGAGCCATCGATGTGAGTATTGGCCACTCCAAAATGAAGGAAAGCACCCAAGTCCTAATTTGTCAAAGTTGTAGTGTGTATCCTCATCCATTATGTGGCTAGCTTCAAAATACAATTCGAGATATACACTTTTGATCATAAATATAATGTGAAGTTGATGCAAATTTAGCTTGATTATGCTACAGAAAAGTCTTATCTACCTAGTACTGTTGCAACAAGAGCAATGAAAACGAAAGAAATTACAGTGAAAAGAGTAATCTGCCTGATATCCTCACACGCTGACATGAAAAGTAATGTTTCGCACCACTATCGTCAATATGTCACACCCTCGTGGATGTACAGATCGCCAGCCTCGAAAAATATTGAACTAGAAGCGAGTATGTAATGTAACATAGATAATACTTCGACCAGGATTATGTATGTATGCTAGGTGAATAAGCATGTATGCTGGAAGATATGGATTTATCATAATAGGTATCGTTAAAAGTGGGGGTGTGCCTCGTCGTTGCGAGGTAAGTGTTCGTGCAATAATGAAATTTGGACCACAAAATTGAGTAAATGTTGACATGAAGGTATGATGATACAGAACCATGTTGATCTCTCTACTTGCGAGTAGATGGAGAGGTGATGGAAGCACTATGTGCAATGGATGAGCTGTGTACGACAACTGGGGAATCGTGAATTGTGACTCCATCGTCAGCGGACCCACTCTCAGAAACGGTTGGAGTGACGCTTGAGATAACGGTACTGACGACAAGTTAGTATTCAAGTGCCCCACAGACTGTCCGTGGAATAAGCTCACTGGGTCAAAGGCTTCTTGGGAGAGGCTTCAGTCAAGGAAACTTTGACAACCGATCGGTCCAAGTCCTTGAAACCTGAGACACGTCCAACAGGGCTACAATAACATTAGTGCCGTCTGTGTAAAAGAATAAAGGCATAGCATACCTTGGAACACCATCTCTCTTCCAAGATCCGCTGGATCTGGAGCCAGGAAGGTGACGAGCAATCTGAGAAGCCCGGGGAAGAATTGGAGATGGCATTGGAGGAGAAGCCAATGCAATCATGTCGGCAGCTGGGGCGCCATAAGCTCCAACGTTGTACTCATTGGTGCGGAATTGACGACGTTCAGTGGTTATTCGCTTCAAATCCTTTTGTGCTGGAGTGTCGGCATAACGAACTTGAAGTAAGAGACCTTCTTCGCCGATCGGCTGACCGTGGAACTTTCTGATGATCTCCTCGCAGACATCACGGTTTTCGAAACTGCAGTACAAAAGTAAATTTATGGTAGTGGTAGGGCGGAAGAATGTCAACTTACCGAGCGAATCCAACGCCTCGGCTGTGGTTTTGAGAATCACGAAGAATGCGGCTACTGCTGACTTTGTAGTCCATGAAGATAGCACCAAGTTCCTAAAACAACATTAGTTGAAGCAAGGGCAACTATTTACGAGGATCGCCTTACAGATTCGGTCATGGTCTTTGGCAAATTGGAAACATAAAGGTTGGTGGATGCCTCATCACCCTCTGCCTTAAGACGAGCATTGAAAGATTCCTATGAAAAATTAGCTACTATCAAGGAATTCTATGGTTGAAGAAATACTCTAGCAAAACCGACTTCGTAACCAAGTTCCCAGAAGCCACGGATGCACATCTCCGAATCGCGAACGTCAAAATACTTAGCGAAACCAAATCTATGAAGCTGTTAGTGGCAGTAGGAAACTTCCTTGCAGAGAAACGACATACCCCTTGCAAGCACCAGTGGCTGTGTCAATGATCGCCTTGGAGGTCTCGACTTTACCGAAGCGGGCAGCATATTGTGCGAGTGTCTCGTCATCAGTGTTTGGGTGAAGTCCACGAATGTAGACATTGCGGTTGTTCTTGATAGGATTGTGCAAACTCTGATCCAAAGTTCTCATATTCTCGGTTGGAGTAAAAACTGCTGGAACAGCCTTTGGAATTGGTGGAAACTGCTTCAAAAGAGCTTGGATATCAACACCGATTGGAAGTGTTGGGTAAGGAAGTGCCTTGACGAGCGATTGAGCATGAGGAACTGGAAGCTGTTGAGGAGATGGGGTAGAGCCGAATGGAGATCGATCAATCGCAGCAATATGAGCACCAGACTCACGATTAGCGAATGAGGCATAGTACGGTGTTCCAGGGAGAGACTCAGTAGTGGAGTAAGAGCCGCGGCGATTCTCGAGACCAGGAACATCCTTGGTAGAGTGGGAATGATCGGATCTGTCAGCATAGTAGGCAGATCGGGCGTTTGGTGTGTACGGAATATTTTGTTGGTATCCTGGAACATAGCCAGGGTAGACCGAAGATGCCTGTGCAAGATAGGGTAATGCTCCAGGAAAGGAGTTCATGCTGTATGCATTCTCAGATAACTGCTGAAGGGCCAACGATTGTGGTTGGAACATGCTTGGTGCATACACAAGGCCATCAGGGGTAACTTGAAAGTAGACTTGGCCTGTTCCCAAATGATGTTGGTTAGTAGCCACTGGACCTGTAGAATTAGGCATGCTGCCAGGAATAGCTAAACCAGCAAACTGATTCATCATTGCGTTCATGGCGCCCTCTCCAGCTTGGGTAATGCCAGTGCTGGCCTGAGCAAATGTGGCTTGCTGACCTTGAGAATCTCGAGTTGTGCGAGCTTGTTGCTGAGTATACATAGTTGTTGTGGTGCGGTTTGGGAATGCATTTGCTGCTTCAGCATGTGTAGCAGTTTGAGGGTAAGACATGGTATCCTGTACGTAAGATATTTGTTAGCACCAAATATGAGTTGACGATTGATGGAGGATGTAGCTGATGGGAGATGAAATGGATTGAAGAAATAAGTAAAGATGGGAAGATCAGAAGTGGGGAAGTTCGAAGGGATAATTTCCTTGTGAATGATAAGAGGTAGTGAATAAGGACAGTGAAAGTGAATTGTTAGAAATGATGTTTGTGACCCGACGAAACAAAGCAGATGGCGAGAAATCATCGATCGGGAATCTGCAATGCAGAAACAGATTGGCTGGATACAATTGAGAGAAATGAGAAAATTGAGACATTGCTTGACTTACTTTACAGTTCTTGACAAGAATAACGCTTTTTACTCAAATAATGGTATTCTCAAGCAATCTAACTAGAGGTTTCCATAGTCAGCAACCGCCAATTGAGGATGAAAGAAGAAGAGTGCAGGAGTGAGTGAATGAGTTCAATTCCAAATACCTTCTTGCAAAGACGATTGGATGGAGACTATTTCCTTTTTGGTAGCGTTTTCCAGATGGATGACAGGACGAGTAGAGGTAAACTTGAATAAGCTACTTTCAAGAAACGGGGAAGAAAATGAATTTAGTAGCGAGTAGAGTTTTCTAGAATGATAGAAAGCTATCGAGCCAGGTGGTTGTTGTAAGGTAGAGATTGTGATGAAGAATTGGTTTTAATGTGATTTGATGGAGAGAGAGAGAGAGAAAAAGAAGAGGAAGAGAAGATGAGATGAAAACTTCGTTAAGAAGGGGACCACGAAGCTAAGAGTTATTGAAGGACCAGAAAGAGGTGAAAATGGAAAGAACGTATTTGACTGAAGCTTTTAAAAATGGCAACAACTGCGGGTGCTGGCTCGAGTAATGTCGTTATTGTCTTTATGTGAGGTAGTTGCAGATGATATGGTGACAATGTGATAACGTGATAACTTGAAGATAAAGTTGATAATCACTATTGTTATGACCAGGATTGGTTCAATATAGGAAGGTGATGATGCTATTTATTGATTATTGGTATTTTCTCTGCAAAAGAGCTGGTGACCAACTGTTGTTTTTGGAGAAGGTGTAGATACACAAGTGATATGTCGAGAAGCAGAAGTAGAGGCAGATATAGGTATAAGTAGCCTTGAGGTGATATGGGTAGTTCCCAGGTAGATAGATCTTCAAATCCAGTGATAACTCAAACAAGGCAACGACTATAAAGCAATATGTATCAAATCAGGCAGGTGCGTATGTTGGCGAGAGATAATCTGTGAAGATTGATGAAAGCGCTATGTCGGTGATGTGAAGTATGATTTGAAAACTGATAACAGCTTGATGTCGGCAACACAACACAATAATGCAATAGAAAAACTTAAAATGGACCACCCAAAAGATTTCAAACTACAAAATCTTTACACGTCAAAATACTCGAACATACATAAAGATAAAGTACAATTAATTATTACTATTCTCATTATCGAGATGTGGATTTGAAGCTTATAAGTATAAAGAAAAAAGTCAAACAGAAGGGACAATAATCTCCTTTTAGGAAGACGCATGTTTTACGGATATGCATGTGCCTTCCCGCACTTCTCTTGGTGTATACCTAATAGGCAAGAAAGAGGCATGAAAGCCGTATGTTCAATAGTGATACAAAGTGTACTGTGAGTTACTTGCTTCTTCTATTATCATGATCACCAAATTACACAATAGAAACCACCTGCCGAGAGTAGGGATAGCCTTTCCTCAGTCTCTCAAGTGCATGCCATGCGAGTGAAGGGGATGTATCTATAGGTTCTAAAGCCATCTGAACTTCATTGAAGGCAAATATGATAGAGTATAAGTTTACAAAATTGACCAAATTACGCCTTCAGGTACCGAATACAGATTCCATTCAGCCAACATAGGCTTCCGCAACTCTTGGCTTCTACCAGACATCTTCATTGGTGATTATGCCTATCAAGAATCTATTTAACAAAACATGTCATAGCATCGAATGAAGTCGGAAAATTGTATGGAAAGGTAGTCTGCCACTCAAGTAAGTACCCGAAAAATGAGTGTTATGTCGTTGTCACTGCAAATCTGCAGAATCTGGAGGATCGCAGATCTCTTTATGTGCCCCGAACCCTCATTGTGGGGCAGGGTAAGACAAACGCAAGGGACGTTCATGTGTCGGCTATTTGTGGTGTTCAGGGGAATAAGCAACTACAAACAATGAATTGTGAGCGTGCTGACGTCAATTCAATACGCCCCTCTTTCGAGACTTTGCTATAACAAGCATCCTGAGAAGACTACAAGAGGATCATTCAATTGACTCGGTGCATCTGGTTCAGAGAGGAACTTGTCATATCAAGTAAAGATGGAGACTTTCGGTGCTTGTGAAGGAATGAATGCACAAAATCCGAGCGTTGTGCTACTCACTTGGCCTAGGTAGGCTCTCGCTAAGAGCTATCCGCTTGAACCGCCATCAGTTTCCCGTCCTTAACATTGAAATCCAGTTATTTGCTGATCAAGACATGCTACTGATTTTTGTGGCTGAATGACACAGGTCAGTTCAATTGGACCGCATTTATATTAACTGAGTAAAACACGATGCTGCTGGAAACCGCGGATGCTGCGGGGGTTACTACCCGGCATATTCTTATTTACTAGGTGTTTCTTTCGCCCTTCTCTGCGCCTTGACCTCTTTCTTTCTCCACCAGCCTCCTTGCACGTTCAGGACATACATCTGACATGGTTTCCAGGAAAATACGACATACCCACGTTATCGGTGATAGATAATTAAGAAGTTGGGATGTATATTGTCTATCTACAACCCACAATTATTGTTCCATCGTCGGTTAGAAATTTTCGCAAGCTTCACTTTCAGTGACCGGAAATCCGGGTTTCTGGGACGCTGGATTGGAGATTTCTACGTTATCTGGATATGATGCTCCGGATTATGAGGATTTTGAGAAGCAATCAAATCTTTCGGTAGATCTGGACCCTGAATTCAACAGCGTGTCTAGCCGAAGATGGAAATTTGCGCGAGATAAATCCCTATGCCAATCATGGAATGATGGTTCAGCGAATAATGATCCACGAACTCCAGGAATGCCATCTTGGATTTGTATACTGAAGGAATTCTCGATTGCAAAATCTAGGCCTTCAGACGACCCTGCCTTGATGGCTGGCAATCATTGCGCAATGTGGGAAACCCTTCCTTGTCAACACAGGATCACCCCGCCAAATCCTACCCATGCACCTTTGACAATACACCCTACGATAACACCACCCTGAGATTCGAATTTCTCATCTAAAGAACTAGTCCCAAATGTTTTAACATGTCCGTACAGAAAACCCGTCTATTTACTTTGTTCGGCTAGGTCTGTAAAGAACAACCAAGAACAAACGCATCGAATTGACGCCATTCTAGAATTTCAAGGTTAAAATATTGCTCCCCTCTTTCCTCCTATCCGAGGGGTGCAAAGATCCGGCTTAATAATAAACCAAATCAACAGGTCGGCCCTTTCTCACAGGTTGCTACCTACAGCTTGAAGATCATACAAATCTCCATGCACCTCGCCCAAACTACTCTTCGGCCACGCGTTCCAGATATAATCAGAACTACAGCTTTATCCATCCATCCGCGTAGCCCAAAAAAAGTTTAGACTTGGGCTACCCGATTGCAGTTAAGAACTGCTCTCTCATCAATACAACCCAAACAACGGCGCGCTAGTCGTGACTAAAAGTGATTTTTGGGTTTAGTCCATCTTGACGAAGTCGACCATTCATATCAGTCGCAAGTCGACCACTTAACTGTTCACTTCCTCAACTAATCATCTACCTGTTCCCCCATCCCAACCCCCAACCATCCAAGCTTCAGAATCCAAACACACTCCATTATCACATGAAGAACTTCACAATCTAGAATCCCCATATACATTCTTTCTACAATATCCTATCTGACTCACCAACCGGCTCAGATCGCTACAGTCTCCTCCCGCGTCTAGACTCGCCTAGATGCTCGAAATAGGAGTGAACAAACGACGAATCGCCGAGGTAGCCGCGAAGACCACTTTATTGTGCACTAACTAGTCGTTACACATATGCTGTTTCTCTACACACCCTCTTGAAATACCTAGGTATACAGTCAACAATAAATGTCTGAAAAAGTTATCGATTTCTTGGGGTTTATGGACGGTGAGGGATGGGGTGTTCTAGTGTGATATCATATCACTTGGGCATTTGGGCATTCGGGCACTTGAACACTTGAAGTTCTTTCTTCAATCATTCTTTATCATTATATTTCTAATAACATACCGACTTACAAGAAATCGATTCCATATTAAAATAAAACATAATTTATAAATATAAATGAAGAAAAGTAAGATCACATCGAAAAGTAAAGAAGAACAATTATGTACCTATCTACCTACCTAGTTGTAAGATTACATAAGTATAGATCGATCATAAAGATATTATGTAACTATACGGAGTAATGCTTTGAATAAGTCATTACCTACTACCTAGAGTAGGTATACAGGTGAGAAGATGGGATGGGAATGGACAAAAGTGAGGAGGAAGAGGTTTATTTACTGAGTAGATAGATAGATAGCTATATTGTATGTATGTATACGATGTAAAATCAACCAACTAATCAATCATCAACACCCACAGAGTTATCCAACTATATGAATACTTCTGATTGTTTCATTCGATTCGATTCCATTCCATTTCATTCCATTCATTTCAAACCCTTTAATAAGCATAAAAATATCTAGTAATAAAATAAATCTTTAGATTTTTTTTTTCCGAACCCTAAAGTCTAACTTCCAAATCCTAAAGTGTGAACTTCCTTTCTTTCACATGCATGCATGCTAATAAATGCTGATAATAATAAAGTGAGATAAGTTCCTAGATATTAGAGTCATAAATTACTAGGTAACCTGGTAACTACATGCTCTGCCACAGCCCTAATAGGAGTGAGGTAATTGTCCATACTTTGAGACTGTTTCTGAGTAATCTCTTCTACATATCATAATTTACAGATTATTAGCATCTGATTCTAGACTTTTGTATAACGTTTTCTTCTACTCGACATAGACATCCCCCAAAGATCATTCGTCTCGCAAGCTCAAGATATACCTATTCATATACGAGAGTAATAATTTTGAATCATTTTAATTGGCATATCGACTACCTTAGTACTCTAGATACACCACCCAACCTATCTAACAAGAAAAGCGTATAAAAAAGAACTTGAAATTTTTTTACATGTGAGATCTGCTTTCTATGTTCTCATGCGCGCATCGTGAGTAATGTACTGGTTGTAAATAAGAAACCAGTGACAACCTTCCCTTCCCCTCCCCGTCCCTTCTCGTTCCATCCCAACAAGCCTCCGTGTTGTTCCATGCCATTCTCTCCATTTCATCCATAAAACACTCATTGAAAAATCCTGCGTATGAAAAGATAAGGGCACCCATCACAATCTAAATCCAATCCTTGCAAACAAACGATCAAACCTCGAGTAGGTAGATCTGTTTGTCAAAAAAAATCAAACTCCATCCAAATTTATCTAGATCCGCCCATTACAAATACTATGCTTGATTTTGAAAAGGAAACAAGACGAAGTTTGCTTTGCTTCCGAGTCTCAAGTAATGATATATCTTTGAGCCAATTGATCCGATTTGGTGGCTTGATAATTTTGTGCGCGTGGATTAGCAAACAAGCAAGCGAGTACAAGGTATGGTAGAGGCAAACTATGCAGGCGAGCTGGATGACCGCATGGTACTTGATACTAGATACGGTAATAATCGAAGAGGACTGAAAAATTCTAGAAAGATTTGCTGAAGAACAAAGGAGAGGCGTAGTGGGTTCGGGAGGTTGATGACAGTGTACGATATGGAAGATGAATGAAATTCTTGGAGGTACAGGTTGGTGTGTAAAAACGAGAGATAATGTATCTATGACCACACATCCTCCTATAATCATGTTAGTTTATGTTTGTACAAGAAAGACTTGAAATGTTGAACGCGGTGCAGCAGGTGATGAAATTGGGAAAGCCCTTTCAAAGCTAGAGTTTTTCCGATCGTGACAATCCACCACCTAGGTAGTCGAATGAAGTGGCAGACAACTTGGTGGAGCAGTAGATAATGCGGAAAGGAAAGTAAAAGCTTAAAGCATAACATACCTGATATTGATTGGCGGATCGCATACTTTTTACAACATCCTCAGCCTTTGATTCTGGGATGCCACGTTGCTCTGATATGATTTTACCAAGAACAGTATTGACTTCTCTAGCCATGTTTGCGGCATCACCACAAACATAGAAGTAGGCCTTTTGCATGAGAAGATCGTTGATTTCTTTGGCATGTTCCTTGAGACGGTGCTGGACATAGACCTTTTCCTTGCCCTCGCGAGAGAATGCAGTGATGAGCGAGAATTTGTCGCCAAGGGCTTCTTCATATTCCTGGTGAAATGTTAGCTAAACTGCTCTATTTCATTCCTGAGAGGAAGTGGATTTACTCACCTTCCATTCGTCTTTGTACATGAAATCTTCTGTAGACTTTCTACATCCAAAAAATAAGATTGTTCGTCCAACATTTTCGCCAGCCTTTGCCTGTGCAGCTCTTTCCTGGACGAATGCTCTGAAAGGTGCAACACCAGTTCCAGGACCAATCATGATGACAGGCTTGGATGGATCGGATGGGAGCTTGAAGTTGGAGTGTCTGACGTGTACTGGGACGTGAATGCCATCATACTTATTGCGTGGTCCTGTGATTCCGTATGTGAGGCCATGAGGATCGGGGTGGTCATCGCCATGTTGCTTCTGTTTCAATGCAAGGAGATAATTTGTGGTAACACCCTTCAAAGCATCGGTTCTTCCAGGAATATCGATTGACTCGACAACAGCCGTAATGGAGATCTTTTTCTGTTGTACAAGCGAGGAAGACGAAATAGAGTAGTAACGAGGTTGAATCTTGCCCAAACCTTCAATGAAAGCAGAAAATGGGATAGCGCTCCACTTTTCTTGACCACCAACTTCCTGCAAAACCTGAGCGATATTCAAATAGTTGTTACTGATCTTTTGGTGAAAGTAATCTTTATCACCACCAAGCTTTTCCATCTCGGCCTTGACGGCGTCATTGGGGGCAAAGGCGGCCAAAGTGGCAAGAAATTGACGTGATACAGGTGCGCATATCTCCATGTGATATCTAACTATAGCATCGTATGTAGTTGGCGTAGGGAAGGGGACCTTTGCAGTTGCATCCAATGCTTTGACAGTGATGACAGAATCCTTCTTGGAAGAAAGCCCAGTAACATTGAGAAATCGGTCCACTTCTCTTCCGGCATTTGTTGGCCAAACTGCAATGTGATCTCCGGTTTGATAGCTGAGGTTAGATCCACTAATATCGACTTCCAAGTGCAAACAGTTTCGGTCTTTGACGGAGAAAAGCTCCTTGGATTCAGAGATAGGTGCGATGTAAGGATTGTGGGCGTTGTAAGGACCCTTCGATGTACCCTCTAAATGCATCTTGTTTGGCTCGCCGAGATAAACTTCTGGGGAATCCTTTGTCAACTCTTCTCTGTCTGTAATAGCAAAAACCGGTTCATAAACAGCTTCACGTTCCTGGAGTCCCATCTTTTCAGCCAATGCAGTCCACATTGGGTCCTTCCAGGCCAAAAAGTCTTCTTCCATAGTACCAGCACCATCGTCTCCCTCGCCGGCTTCACCAATTCTTGTAGCGCCGAGCTTCTCGAAAGCCTTTGTGATGTTTCTGACCATTGAGTTGTAGTGTTCATAGGTGTTGTTTCCGAGACCAAATGCAACAAACTTGAGGTTTTCGAGCGATTTCTCACCACTAGAAAACTCAACATCCTCATTCATGAAATATTCATAGAAATCAACAGCGTTATCGGTTGGTTCACCTTCACCATATGTAGCCAGTACGAAAATTGCGACCTTATCTTCCCCAAAGGTATCGAGATTGTCGTAATCATAGTCTTCCAAGTCTGCTACCATGGTCTCCAAGCCGAAACGACTCTTGCCTTCCTTTGCCAATCTAGAAGCATAATCTTCTGCGGTACCAGTCTGCGAACCATAGAAGACGACACAGTTCTTGTTGGACTCGTCCATCTTCTCAATGATATTTCTTGTCTTTGCGGGTTTGTTTCCATTGGTGGCGGCATAACTGGTAGCATAGGGATCCTTCACGATACCCCAGTATTTTCCTTTTGTAAAGTATGCTATCGTTCCCAAAGCTAGAACCCCAAGGACGACAATGTCCAGGACGTCAAGTTGTCCGCCCATCTTGAACTTTGAAGATCTGCCGACAGTTCAGAGGAAATTGAATAAGAGGATAACCGCAGAAACGGCGGAGAGGATATAAGTGAACTTATGCTCAGACAAGAGCCGAGAAGAAATGACACCTGGCTAGTTGGTGAGTTAACTCGCCGCTATGCTGACTGTTTAAGAAAAACGAGATAAGGTTTAATATCGACAGATATAAATCATTATGTACACATGTACAAAATGTATGTTGTAACTACGGTAAACTTTTTGAATCCTTGAGGACGATCAATCACAAGTCTAGCCGAGTGGAGTCTGTATGAGAAGTGTTCTCTTACTTTCTAAAGGGCACGGTCAGCCCGTTGATCGCGGAAAGGCAGTGGAGGCAAAGTCAAAAGGCAAAGACAACGGCAGAGGGCAAAGGCAAAGTTGTTGAATGGTTTCGGAAGCTGTCGGAATGTTGTTCAAGATCCGACAAGACGCCGAAAGTATGACAAGATGAAAACCTTGCAAGTAATTTGAATGTTGATCGAAGTGAATTTGAAAGTGGTGGTGAATGGAGGAAACGATGGGTGTGGCTGGATGGTGTGGCTGGGTGATTGGTGGCGCAAAGTGGTGTGGTCCGGAAAAGACAGTGAGTGAAGCCGATGAAAGCCACCTCGGTAGGAAGTGCTAGTAGTATCTAGGTGGGTATATATATAAAACTTTGTAGTTGAGTAACTAGATTGGTACTTGGATAAGGACAATTTTCGTTTGAAGGAAGACAATGAGAATGCGAATGCGAAGAGTCAACAAACACACTCAGCAAAGTACCATTTAGGCCGTGGTTTGGTTTCCTTCTATACACGTGGAGGGTTACAATGTTCAATGTTTTTTTTTTGGTTCTACGAGAATGAGCGGCTGCTTTCCGCGTCTCTACTCAACCCCCATTCTCCTAAACATGAAACTAATTAAGTATGTGAAGGTTCCATCATGTAAAACTTCTTCCACCACAGATATTTCCATACGGTATTAGATATCGGCACTGAGCTAATTGCCGTCGAAGTGCACAGGAAAAAGTGTAACGGCCACTGAAAGATCCGATATTCCGCTTTGAGGGGTAACGTAACTTGGTGGGACCAACGGAATCTTGTGATTTTGACCTTCGGCCTTAGGAGCCCTCGGAGTTGGGATTGATTGTCCTTGTCTATATATGTAGGTAAATCTAGAACAATAATATCATGCGAGTAGTGCTGCGTGGGATACTTACATCATCAACTTTTCGAAATTGCAGTAAAACATCGGATCCGGCATGTTATGAAGCCTCAATAAGGTTTTGATACTAGGTAAGGTTATGGACTCCGAGGAAAATGGAGAATGGAGTGGTGGTGGTGGATACTTGAATAGGAAATCATGTCATCCTACCAAGGAGCTGCTGACATGAGCCAGTTTGCTTGGTGATGGTGATTGTCACAACATCCTTCCGTCTATGCCTATCAGATACCTTATCATTATAGTGATCGCGCAGCACGATGGAAAGAAATCGCTTCATTCTTCTTCTACTGCTCAATACCTGCACCTGCCTAGGTAGGGCCCTATCTTAAACATTCAATATCGCCTGGAGACATGGAGTTGAGAGATATCTCAGCCGTTTAGTCAATACTCTTAACAAAAGGGGTATAGGTAGGTAGGTATTAATAGATGAGCCCTTAAGGTTTAAGATGTCTTGAACTGAGAATTCACCGGAAATTCATCAATCAATTCTGCACGTATGTCTATTCAGAGATATTAAATAGGTATCTAGAACTTAGAACACAGCTAGATCCTTTATCGATTACAGACAGGGGATCTATCGTCCCGGCTCTCTAGGCGAATCGTGGAAAGGAAAGGGAAGGGAAAGGAAGAGAAGGATCCGTGCCGGCCAGCTCATCTCTACGCCGTACCACTACTACATGAATAACTGCAGTCTATCTAATAACTAGGTAGTAGTAGTTGTAGACACTATTGATTCTTATTTTGAAGATTCCTAGGTAGTCTTATCATCACAACCGAGTCATGAATGATTGATATGCAGAGAAGAACTGAGTAGCACGTGTTAAGTCAAATATACTTATATTTAACAATCTGCATAGTCCATATTCTAGTCTCGTATTGCTGTTGTTGAGCCCACGTGAAAGTGCAACGTAATTATTCTGTACGTACGAGCGTACCTATACGAAGGTTGATTCTTCTGTCTACGATTTACATCGTATGA
This sequence comes from Botrytis paeoniae, assembly GCA_004786145.1. Lineage (NCBI taxonomy): Eukaryota > Fungi > Ascomycota > Leotiomycetes > Helotiales > Sclerotiniaceae > Botrytis > Botrytis paeoniae. Next base: position 85,960 of record PQXI01000015.1, on the reverse strand, counting down.
GATGTTCCATGGGCTGGGGCTGGGGCTGGCTCAGCGGCGTCAGGGGTCTGTTCCAGGGGTTGGAGAATCATTGGCTGCTAACACATAACCTACTATGACCATTCGCGATATTCTTCAAATCGTAGATTTAGAGCATCAGAACGTTTAAAGAAAGTGCCAATTGAAGCTGCGACGATATAAGCAACTACATTTCTATACCTAGGTGGTCTAATAATGAGAGGAACAAGGAAGTAGAGAATGTAGGGAGAATTATATGGGCAATATCCCGTGACAGAATGAGTGAGTACCATGCCCGTTAGGGTGTTTTAGCTCAAACTTCCCGACCCTCAGAACTTAACGCAAAGCATTGCATTACATTTTTAGGGGACCAGCCCTTATTTACATATGAGACACATCCTTGCTGATACTTCTCTCAAGCATCATTTCCAGATCATCGTGCTGAAGGTATAACAGAAAACTTCTCGCCCATCGACATTGATGTGACTACGTACCCTGCAACCTTGAAACGCTCGCATACCACGAACTCGAAATCCGGTGTTCACTCTCGAGAGCCAAGTGCGAATCAGTCCTTTTTCGCAGGACTTAAGGCCGCTTTCTCCGAATCGCCTTCCCAACCTGCCAATCTATCACCGCGACTCTACACAGGTAGTACGAGAGGGGGGTCGTTAGATGCAGATGCGAAAAGCCATCACCGAAATACTAGCATCGTTAATGGCATACAGCGGTCCAGGAATGGGAGCTTTGGGAGTTCATCTACAAGCCCGCTGAGCCCGCAGATAATTGCTGCTGCAGGTGGAGATTGGACAGATGCATCGGTCATGGGCGATTCGAATTTCTGCTCCAGCGCATCCAGCATGACCAGCGGCACTTCTTTTAGCTCGAATACAACATTTGTCCCCTCCCGGAGCCCTTCAACGGCCGAAAATGCGCCATCAGGCAGCACGCAGAGAAATATGGAGCGTGGTAATAGTAATAGTGGGAGGAGTCGAAGAAATCATGCGCATCATCATTCCCATTCAAGACATCATAAGGACGAGTTGAAAACTGTTGGCGAGTATGCTCTGCATGTCTTGTTCACTTCAGTTAGTTCTCCTTGACCATTTTGTTGGCATAATTTCTAATATCATGCTCCAGTTTATTGCGCAAGCAGAGGAAAAGATCTCACAGTGTGTTACTTTACCACTGGACCCAGAACCTCAAATTGAACATATATGCGGAATGGGAGTAGACCCGGCATTTGATCAACTGATCTCTGCTTTGGGTCATATCGCAAGCCAAAAACCTAAGCCTCTCATTGATTCAATGATGCTATGGCGAAAGAACAAGAGTGATGCTGCCAACGAGGCTAGGATTCAGCTTCAACAGGTATGCTTGAAATTTCCAAGTGTCTATGTCCGTTGCTCATGGAACCCTATAGTCTCGCGGCAATTTGCTCCCAGGCCAACTCCCTCGGAGGAACACTGAGCCGCCTCATATGCACCAAGACGATCTAATGGCTGGTCTGCCAACTATCGCTGCGCGGCAAGAGTTTGTCGCCCAAGCAGAACGACGATCAACAGCTTCAATATTTATACTGTGCCGAGTCTTAATGGAAGTCATTGGCCAAAGTACCTTGGCTCGTATAACTCCTGAGATGGAAGAAAAGCTAGAAGGAATTATTTTCGGACAACTGAAGATCGCCGATGCAGATCAACTGAGTACCTCACCTCTCAAGATGGCCAACTGGTTCTTGTTCAGTCAATTGCTTGGCGTTATGGCTGAGATCAATTTCGACAGCGTCACTGATCGCTTCATAGCGGACCTCGAGAAGTCGCAGAAGGATCTTATAATCAAAAGTCCAGTGAACAGAGATATCGAAGGGCGAATGGTTTTAGTTCTCGGTGGTATGAAGCACATTCGTCTCAAGACATATCCTGAGGAAGCGTGGGACCAATCTTGCGATTTCATGATCAATCTTGGTAAATTCTTTCTGAAATCTCATGGACAACAACTGAAATATGCCTATTGTATGGCCCTTGAAATACTTCTTTTGCCAATTGCTGCCACAGCAAACACGGAACTCAATATGCCGAAGTGGACTGAAGTGTTAGCAACCATAGGTCCTAGACTGGCTTCGATGTTTATTAAACCTCGTCACTGGGCTGTTGCGTTTCCGTTGACAGCTACGTTGCTCTGTGTTTCTCCCACAGATACCTTCTCAACACAATGGCTTCAGCTAGTATTGCCCCTGCAGGCAAAAATGAAGGAACCAAGAACTAGACCAATTTGTCTACAGGTGATCTCGAGGCTTGTCTGGACTTACTTGCATCGCACAAATGAACCTACAAATGCCACAATCAAAAAGTTAGAAGATGTCATGAGACTTGTATTACCTCCTGGCAAAAAGTCCTACATCTCGACGGATTCATCAATCATCGAACCTTTAATTCAGATTATACGCATCATTGGTTTCAAGTATCAGGATTTCTGTTTCCGGACGATAGTCTTCCCCTTAATCAATGCAGATTTATTCGCTTCTGGGCGGGAACTCAAAGTCGAACAGCTAGAACCAGAAAAAATGGTTGTAGGGATTCGAGCTTTTCTTGCCATCATGTCAGATCTAGAGAAGGGCGAACAAGGCTGTCCACCATTTCCACAACACTACTCACCGTTGCCGGTGTTCGAAAGGATGCCGACTTCACCCATTATGACAGCACCTCGCAGCCCTATTACCCCGTCTCTAGTAGTGCCCAACCGCGAAGAAAGACTCTCGCGACCCGTGATTACTAATACACTTGGTGATGTTGCCAAAGAGTATTACGCAAAGTTTTGTGAAATCTTAGGAAAAATTACCATCATCTGCGACAATACTTTTGGGGGTCAAGCTGTATTGGATGAAAAGTTCAATGGACCCATACCCAAAACCCCACTGGCTGAGAGCTTCAACTTTCGCCGAGACGATCACCTAGCTCCATCAGAGCAAAAACAAGGATTCTACGAGCTATTGCATGTTGCAGTACAAGCACTACCTAGGTGTTTATCGGCCGATATACCGTTTAACATTCTTGTGAATCTCCTCTGCACCGGAACCGCTCACGTGCAGTATAATATTGCAGAGTCATCGGCACAGTCTTTGAAGTCAATTGCTAGACAGTCTCACGCTCAGCCGGTTACTATTGGGTTTGCTCGTTTTATCTTCACCTTTGATGACAGATATTCCACAATGTCTGATGGTGGTATGCTTGGCCCTGGTCATATCGAGAATACTCTGAAGCTTTACGTGGAGCTACTTCGGATTTGGATTGAAGAGATCAAAAACAAAATGAAAGACGCTGCATCGGATATCTCAGAAGATGGTTCTGCCGATAAGAGGGGCGTTCAACTAGATCTATCTGGGATCTGGGCACATGTTGACGAGGTTGAGTCGCATGGCTTGTTCTTCTTATGTTCACAGTCAAGGCGAGTACGTGCCTTTGCAGTTACAGTCTTGCGTCTGATCACAGAATTTGACACTGCTTTGGGTAAGGACAATGGCCGACTGATACATATTCTTGAAGGGGATGCCAAAGGAGTAATGGATTTCAATGACGAGACCTTGTCTGTTGCAGAGCGAAGTAGATTACAACGTGGCTTACAGAAGACAGACCTGACAGAAAGGAATGAGAGTGATTTGATCGAGCTTTGTAGCAGCGATGTCTCTTATGACACAACTCTATGGTTCAAAATCTTTCCAAATTTAATACGAATCAGTTACGATCGTTGTCCATTCGCTGTGACTCTGGGACGGGAATTGATATGTAATCGAATCCTTCAGATGTACCGAGGTATCGTTGTATTGTCAGAAGCAAATCGTGGTCCGCAATATGGCTATGACACTGGTAGCGGCCGTTTATTGTCAAGGTCATCAACCACTCCACCGGAAGTACTGATTGAACAGTGGAAACTTTATCTTATCGTTGCATGTACTACACTCTCGGACAAGGGTGGCCAACAGCAATCATCACCGCCAATAACGCAACACTATCGAAAGGGATCGAAGCCAAATCAAACATTAGAGAAAATCACCTCCGCAAGGGTTCTCTTCAAGTACCTCATTCCATTACTCTCCGTGGGTCCAGCTTCAATTCGAGATGCAGTGGTCGTGGCACTTGGAGCGATCAACATTAATATTTACAAAACACTACTAGAAGAACTACAAGGAGTAGTAAGCCGATGCAACGATGATGCACGCGCTCGTATTCATCAACGGAGCTCTAGCAGCCCTAGACGAAACAGAAGAACTGATTTGCTAAGAACCGAAGTCACTCATGTGTACAAATTAACAGCTTCGTTCCTGAAAGAGAAGGAGATTTACGAAGACGATTGGATCCTAAACAACCTTGTTATCTACACAAAAGACCTTAAAATTTTCCTCATGGACGGAGAAGTTCAGCTGGATTGGGAGTTCCAAAAGCTCCGTCGTCACTACTGTGGATTAATGGAAGAGCTCTTTGAGGGTATCAATCTTACCAAAGACCCTTCTCGGTGGATGACATTCGAGTCCAGGAAGTCTTCCTTTGCTCTTATGGAGGACTGGTGCGGCTATTCCCCAAATCAGAATCAAATACGACAGCGAGAGGACAACATGAGACAATCAATGATCAACCAACAATCACTTGGTGAACGGGGAGTTGTAACGGCTGCCATGGAAATTGAAAAAAGAAACCTTCGGACCGCAGCTCTTAGCGCAATGGCTGCATTATGTGGAGGTCGTGTCAGCATAACAACAGAAAGTGGAGCCAATCTGCAATTCGACATTCGACGCATGCTCTCATGGGTAGATACTATATTCAACACTGGCAGTGATCGGATGCATGTTATCGGGCGACGAGCTCTGAAAAACTTGATAGTACACAACAAGGAATTCCCCTACCTACTAGAGCATTCAATCACTAGGTGCTATCTTGCAGAAGCAGCCAAAGTACTCCAGAGCTATTTTGGAGTCGTGACTGAGGTATTAATCGAGTATCCAGACTATCCAATGCCCTTCTGGAGATTGCTGGGTATTGGACTTTACACACTTGGAAGCGAATTGGGCGATATCCGCATCAAGTCTGCCCGTATACTTCGTGCTTTAGAGGAGAGACAGCAACGGAGTTCCAAAATACAAGATTTTGACATTAGCATTTCAGATAAAACAAAAGCAGTTTACAAGCTCGCCCAATTCGAAATTTCGAAACGATTGTCAACCAACCATTCCGAATTGGCATTTTTAATCTTCTCTGAGTTTACTATGTATTTCAAAGAGCTGCAGGCTGGGCCACAAAGAAATATGGTTGCCGCTATTCTGCCATGGATCCAGATCATAGAACTACAACTGGATCCGAATGGCGGGCCAACTGCGCAATCGTATGTTCTGTTGGCAAATCTGTTTGAGATAACGATTAGATGCAGTAGCACTCTTCACAATGAAGTACAGGCTTTGTGGCAAGCGCTTGCCACAGGCCCTCACGCTGGGAATGTTCAGTTAGTACTAGATTTTATCATGTCATTGTGCCTCGACAGACGAGAACAAAATTTTGTGGAGTATGCAAAGCAAATTGTAGTGTTCTTGTCCAGTACTCCTGCTGGCGGTAAAGTTGTGGAGTTTTTGTTGATGCAGATCACGCCGAAAGCTATGGTCCCCAATGAGAAACGCGAGTTTTTGCCACCCCCACCTGATGTTGGAAAGCTGCCGTATATGGCAGAACTCTCGGAGGCGTTGCCGATTGGAAATAAACAAACAGGACTCTCGTTGGGTCAACTATCTCTCATTCTACTCGTCGATTTGATGGTATCACCTGTTCAGCTTGTGGCAGACAACGTTCCTCTTCTTTTGCAAGTAGTGACTATCCTCTGGGATCATTATATACCGCTGGTACAAGAACAAGCTCGAGAAATGTTGATTCATCTGATACATGAGCTGGTAATTTCTCAGATTGATGACGAGAGTACTAACCCAAGTAAGAATTCAATCGAAGATTTTATTGAGTCAATTCGCCGCCATGATCCCAAAGTTATCTGGCATTACGACGATAACAGCGGCAAGGTATACGATCAAGAGAACAAAGTTCCTCCTGGTATGGAGCTCCTCACCAGTGAGGTAGTGAGGGATTTCGAAGTGAAATATCCTGGAATACAAGAGCAGTGGGCCAAATTATCGTTGACTTGGGCAACATCTTGTCCTGTCCGACATCTTGCATGTCGATCATTCCAGGTCTTCCGATGCACTCTCACTTCACTCGACCAGTCTATGCTTGCTGATATGTTAATAAGACTTTCAAATACAATTGCCGACTTGGAAAACTCCACCCAATTATTTTCTATTGAGATACTCACGACATTACGGACGCTCATTCGTAAACTCGAGCCTGCTGACTTACTCACTTTCCCTCAACTCTTCTGGACAACATGTGCTTGTCTGGACACGATAAATGAACAAGAATTTTTAGAAGCTGGCCATATGCTCGAGGAACTCCTTGCAAAACTTGACTTAGATAACCCCTCGGTTAGAGATTTACTTGCTGAAGGACGACCTACAAACTGGGAAGGTTCCTTCGGAGGAGTTCAGGCTTTGGTTTACAAGGGTATTCGTTCATCGGCCTGTCTTGATATGACACTCACAACTCTTGATAAGCTCATTACATTACCGAGTGACGAGCTTATCGGAGACGACAGTCGATTGTTGTTTGCAGTGTTGGCTAACTTCCCTGGCTTTCTAAATGCTATGGACCAACCAAATATTGATCAGAAGAGCGTACAAACTGCCGAGATCCTTGCGGGTGTTGCAGAAGCACAGGGCTGTAGCACTATCTCACGGGCTCTCATTGGGTTCGCTGGATCGCGTTACCGTTCTAGCAAAGATTTCCTGGCGCAACTGGTTTCTGCTCTTCGCGAGTCGTTCTTCCCGAAATGGGAATTCCGTAGTTTGACATTCGTCATGGGCTCTCTAACAAACAGTATACCATGGTATAAGTTAAAGACAATGCGCATTTTATGTGCTATCATTCCTGACATCGACATGAAAAAGCCGGAGATTGCTTCTCATGGGCCTGATCTTATCTCGCCTCTCCTAAGACTGCTTCAAACAGAGTTTTGCATGGAAGCTCTAGAAGTACTAGACAAGATCATGACCATGACTGGAACTCCAATGGACAGGCACCATCTACGTATGAGCATGACGAGATCCTCTTCAAGGGCGATGAGGAAAGAATATGATAACACTCAGAGCCTCTTTGGTATCCCAGAGGATTCCGGCTGGTCAATTCCGATGCCTGCGAAACAAGCTAGTATTACAAGATCTAATGTTCATGCTGTGTTTTACATGTGCCAAAGTACTAAGAATACGGATCATGAAGTTGCTGCGACCCCAGATGTAGAATTTCATGTGGATGACTTCCAATACGGTTATTTCCCGCAACCTGAGAGAACTGAGACTATGATGTCCGATGAGGCTCGAGGTGATGGCAATATTGGTGACCTTATGATGAAGCTGGACAGCTTGGACGACTTCTTTGAAGATAGCCTTCAGAGTCCCACTAGCGATGGCAGGTCTTCAAGAACCATTACAGAAGTTGGGTTTTCGGGCGAAAACTTCGATTCTGCTGCGGCTCAATTATATGACGAACAAACTCTACCTATTCTTCATCAGTCTCTCACTCATTCAGCAACCAATTCTACGTTTCAAAATGGCTTTGCTGATTTACGGCCATCACGGGAATCAAATAACGCCATGACTCCGGCTGCTTTCAATCTCGCACCTACCTCTAGACCGAGTTTACACGCGCGGGCTTTGACATCACCTTCAACGTCATCAGGTCATCCCAATATAACATACATGTCAGACGACGACTTCAGTGAAGATGTTTTCTCGGATGGTGAAGAGGACCGTGCAACAACTTCAGGAGAAGGGTCGTTCTTCCTCGAGAATATGATCAAGCCCCTTGCAGCCGGTACCCGATTGGGCATGCGACGACTCACTGGAGGCAGATCACGAGATAATGAACGTTTTCGAGATAGCCTACGAGCAGAAAGGAGAGGGATTTCACAACCTCCTAGGTCGCCACGAGTACCCAAAGTCCCTACCGCGTATCTTCAGCCGCAGAAACCCTTGAGTCCAGAAGAGGGTATATAATAATTAAAAAGTGTTGCATTGGCCTGTGTAGTGTTGAGATTTATAATTATTTTTTGACGAAATTTATGGAAGATGCAATTTTTGACGAGACAATTTAATGAAACGATTTCGAATTTTCTTCTGGAGTTTATTGAAATGAGAGCAAGCGATGGACAGGAACTGTGTCTTGTCGATTTGTCATCTTGATTTTTCTGAATTCTCATCTTTAGTTGCGTCGGAATGGAAATTTTATGGAAGGAAATTTCGAAACGATTTGGATGATGGCTGATTAGATTTATGGATGAATGTGTGCTTGTTGTGGAGTTCATCGGGAAACAACTTGTGATAACAATCTAGCATGGATGATGGCATTCCTGTATTGTGTGTATGTACGATAGTGTGAGCTCAGCTGCTTGGGGTCGGCTATTTGTATTTGGTTGGTAGTCGGAGGTGATAAGAATAATACGATCATTAATTCTCGTGAATGTGGCTGCGACTAGGTTTTCAGTGAGCTTACTTGTGTCTTGTGTCTTGTTTTTGAACTGTGTGTGTGAGGAAGGGGTGGTCGGAAGCTTAGTGGATTAATGACTCCCGATCAATTCATCTTAAAAGCACGTCCCTATGCCGTGTTTCAGTAGAATATACGACAAATTAGGCATTGAGACTTTAGCTACAGTTAAGAAGTTCAGAGACTTATGGACTCATTTCCGGTTGTAGTAATCTAACAAGAGCAGATTCGTTGTGAGCACCATCAGGCTTACTTTGATCAATAAAATATTCACAAGTTGGGACAACAACAGTAATAACCGAATTAGATAAAGGATGTGTAAGACGCAAAATCTGCAGAGATATATGGATCTTCTTAATGCTGTACTCTATCGATATTTAGGTTTTGAAATTATATTGTCTGTTGCTACATTATTCCCCTAGTGATTTCGATCACAGTATTGCATAAGTGCTAGAGAACAAATGAAAGTTTATATACAAATATATATTGTTCCCCGCCCCATCCCATCCCAGCCCATTCCATGTCAACCCATTCCATGTATGCATACAAGCCTCGCTATCCTCCCAACTAATCTACGATGAGTACGGAATCTGGTATACTACCTATATACATCAAAGAAGCCCTCATATAATTCCATTCCATTTCCTCTTCCTCCCTACCCCCGAATACATAAAAATCTTTTACAGCCACCCCGGCTCCACAGCATTCGGATCAATAACCGGAGTCGGTTTTCTCGCAATCACCATGCCTCTCGGCGGTCCACCATGTCCTATATTCACACCTGCATGCGCCTGCGGATTATACGCAATGCGCACTTCCTCATCCCAGGAACCAGCCGCCGGGTATCTCTGCGCGGAGGCCTCGGAATGGCTTCCGATAGGTGCAGGAGTCCTGCGATCTGGCATTCTGGGGGCAGAATGCGGAGAGGGACTATTTCTTGTGCGGAGACCGGAGGGTACCCATCCGGATTGTCGGATATTGTTGCTTAGTGCTGCTTCTTCTTCTGTTTCTTCGTTTTGACTTTGGGTTTGGGGTTGGGTTTGATTATTAATTTGATGTTCGGCGCCTTCTTTTTCAGCGCGGCCTTTGCGCGAGAAATTGCGACGGGTGCTGGGGTTTTTGGGATCGGAGATTTGTCGTGTGAGGAAGGAGTCTGCGGAGGGTGACATGGATTCGGCGCCCATGGCGCTTGTTATGTCGGCGTAGAGGGCGGGCATGGCGGGCATGGGTTCGTGTTGGTGATCGACGGAGGTGGAGGGGCCGTCGGCGGGGGCGTATGTGCGTCGATCTCCTGTGAGAGCGAGGTGCCAGTTTGCTTGGGAGGCTTTGGGGACGATGGGAGTTTGGATATCTTCCATGATATCGAGGGGTGGGAGGTCGGCGGTTGGAGGGAGAGTGTACGGGTTTGTGGTGGAAGCTGGGGCTGGGGCTGGAGACGTGCTTACAGGTGGTGGGGAGCGAGAAGGACGGGGACGGAGAGCTTGTGGTTCAGGGGAGGAGGAGTGATAATATATTTGGGGCTCGGGAGATTGAGATGGGTAGTAATGCTGAGGTTCAGGTGATTGCGTTGGGTTGTAAGGCTCTGAGGAGGATGGACCACATGATCGAGTCGTGTCGTAGGACTCTGGAAGTATTTCGGAGTGTGGTGGTTGGAATGGATCTCGATCTGGTATAGGAGATGGAGAGCGAAAGTTGCGGGCGTAAAGATCAGGAGTTGGTGCTTCAACGGGTGCATCATGTCCGGCAGGCGTTGTGGGTCGATGATAAGGAGATTGAAAGACAGGTGCATAGCCTAGGTTGTTGCTGCCGCTCATTTGAGAGTAATGATCTTGAGATGATGGAAAATGATGTCCGAATGAAACTGGAGAGTGAATTGGTTGTGGAGATGGCGTTGGGTTAGGAACTGCTTCAAAGGTTGATTTTGATGGCCGCGGACTGGGAAGAGTTAGTTGCTAACGGAAGAGTATAAGATTTACTAAGGACTCACGGAGACGTGGCACCACGAGGAACACTTGACTCTCGTTTGTTTCCTCTTTTACGAATAAGGAAGAATGCTGCTATGGATGCTCCTATGATAACAATCAGAGCACCAATCGTTCCACCGACTATCGCCCCAGTATTTGAGCTTCCCTTCGATACCGTAGCTGCCGGACTTGTTGATTCTGGGATTGAAGGTGTCAATGACCCCTTCCCAGCAGTAGCCGAAGCTGTGGACTGTGTTGGAGTTGCAGTCGTTGAAGATGGAAACGAGGTTGCTGCTCCAAAGTTACTAGGATTTTGAATTGTGATTGTTGAGTTGAAAGTCACTCCAGTATACACAATCTGTAGGTTGTCATCTGTCGCTTGACCAGCAAAAGTGGTTACTGCTGTGACGTTTGCAGTGGAGGGGCCACATCCAAATTGTAAGTAGTTTTCCGGGTAATTAACTTTGTAACAGTTTGAATTCGAAGGGCTGAGAATGCGTTAGGAAACTTATTTCATATATCGCACATTTTCACTAACCATGTTAAGATACCATTATTAACCATGAAGGAATTTGAAGCATATCCTGCACTATTATGATCGATACAAGAGGTATATAATCCATCCGTACAAGGAATCGGGTCCGATCCAGCTGACGAGGTTGGACAGCATCCAATCACTCCATACGAAGTATCGTGAATACATGAAGATCCACTTGCGCAACCCACTGACTGAACTTTGTTTCCTCCAATCCAACCACATATATCGACATCGAATGAGCCTCTCTTAAACAGGTCACGAGGCTCTAGGATCGTATTAGTCGGTCGTGGGGACCATTCATCTCCCTTATACGTAGCTGTCTGTTGAGCTGCGGCCCATGGTATAGCATTCGTGACTCCAAACAAAGTAGAAAATAAGATTATTATCAAGGGAGACATGACAAAGAAAGAGATCAAAGACTCCACGACGTAATGACGGAGAGAGCTTGACAAAATGAACGACAGAGAAAAGAAATAACAAGAAAGGTCGAAAAAGTTTCAAAATTACATGACAGAGGGTATGAAAGATGTTAAATGAAAAGAAGTAAGCTTTGATGGGCACTTCAATCCATTTGATTACGCCGCAACTCAGAAGAGGAGAATAAGGACATTTCCGGGGGCCAGAATCCCACGACAAGATCTATTTCTACATTATCAAACACTTATTTCACTGAACACGTACAAACCCAATTGGATCGCGAGCGAAGGATGCGACCAGAGGACAAATTTAATCATTTGTAGAGAGTCGTGTATGGTTTCTCAAAGAGGCTGTGGGATTTGTGAGATGTAACCAAAGACCCTCAATTGGAAAGTTAGCTTCGCCACTTTTTATCATTGGTATAGCAGTAGCTGGAACAGAGGAACTTGGAGAATGTGTTGAGTGGAACCAAAACCTGATATACCAATTGCCAAATTAAGATTCTTGAAACTTTTCAATAAAAAAAACTTTGTATCAATTATCAAACTTGATGATTGTTAGAGAGATATATTGTATTTTTTTTGATGCGGTTGCTATGATCCATTGGTACCTGCATTTGCGACGAAGGAGGATTGACTAGTGATTCCCGAGCTTACTGTACCATCAATCATCAAACCCCCTGCCTGCTGCAGAGAACACATCCCAATCCCTTGTACGAGCTTATGTACTGCTGATTATTGATGTCTATTTTTACCATGTACTTCAAAAAAGAATAAGTCATTTCTTCTAGAAATGTGGAGGGTAACTAGGAACCGATTCAAGAACCGATGTGCTTCTAGAGTCATCAGAGAGTCTTGCGAGTGTTTATTTCGTCATACCGTTTCAAGATATCTCAAACTTGGACAGTTGATCTTCAAATTTTAGTACAACTACAGATATATGCTGTTTCGTGGCGTACCATAGAAGCCAACATTGAATGAAGCCGAGAGTGTGCTCAGGCCGTGGCTGTTACAGTTTCAACACATCAAAGTGGTATATTTGTATAAATGAATTGTAATGAGGGGTGCGTATGGAAAAGTATCGAAATTGAGTCCCAACTTGAGTAACATTCATCGTCCAAGATCCTCGAATCCAAAGTTCTGAAAGCTTAGTAATTCGGCATTCGAGGATCATTGGCTTCGAAACTTTGTAGTAGCATCGATCTGAAGATTTCTTTCGGGTTATCACTCATCCTAATGTATGCGAGTTAAGTAAGAGTTCTCCCGCGAAAGTCTGATATTCTACCCAGAACTGCACTATAATAACATCGTTATAAATCACAACTTCTTTCCATCCTAGTTGCTTTCAAGCACTGCAGGAGATTTAGACCTCTCTAAGTTCTTTCGTTTGATCAACTCTCTGCCAAACCCGTATCAGCTTCACGTTCCCGATGTCTAAGGCTGTCCGTTTTTTTTTTCTTACCTCGCCACGTTGGAAATCCGTATTTCGGCTCGGAACTTTGCCTGGACGGATTTCAAATGGAACTCATTCAACGATCTGTTTGTTGTTCATAAATGTTAGACGACCGGGAGTGGTCTAATACTCGCCCAAACTGTCAAAATAGGACAAAGAGTGGTGGCAGAGTATTGATTGCTATTACATGTTGCTGCAAACCTACACCCACTTCGATCAGATCGATATCAACCTCTTGCGGAGTGCTCTATACCCACATGAATTGTTCTGGGGAGGCCGATCTTTTCAAATGATGTGATCCCAGATGCGATGTACAATCAAATAGTTACTTCCTGTTTATTGTACCCACCCATAGTCTAGCCTAGCCTCTAACCGTCGTCTTGAAGCGAAGATGGCATCGGGTTGAATTAGTGATATGCAAGAGAACATACACTCATTATACTCTTAATCTTTTCGCTCAAACCTCAAACCCCCCATAGTCGAGCTTTTGCTACGTGGATTCAGGCGTGATAAGTAAATTCATGAATGGTTCGGTAGTCCCTTTCAGCAGTTCGAAATTGCAAAGAAAAGATGGACAGCTGCAATGCAGGAGAAGAGACATGGAACCCGAAGTCGGAGGCTAGCCCACTAATATTTACGTCTACGATTGACAAATAAAGGTTGGCTATTGTATTTGTAGGAACTACCACAAGATCCCTAATGGGTAGTATATTGAAGGACGAATGCTAGACTCATAAGATACATTGCCCAAGAATGTGTATGCGTTATTATAGTCTGCTGGAACAAATTAGCTTGATCAAAACATCGCTGACAGTGTTTGGCTAGATATCAACCATATGCCATTGTTGCAAAGGGCATTCCTGATCTACTCCTGTGTATGTATCATATTGCTACTCAACGAAAATGACTTAAGCTTGTCACCGAGTGAGGTGAGGAAAGAATGGAAACGATCTTCTTGAATTCTTGCATGTGAAAGATGAATATGAATATACCTAGTATATACCTGGGAAACTTGGAAGCTTTCAAATAATGAATGGCATGGCCAATATGCTCATACAATTACATAATTGGTACAAATCAATCGAACGATGCGACAAGTTCAAGTATGAATAGCACTTTGAAGACAATCCAACACCCAGGTAATGGATATTTGGATGTATTATTTATTCAATGAAGGGAACCCGAAATAATCAGGAGATATGTAATATCGGTGAAGTCTGTAGAAAATTCGTGTGTTTTCTAAGACATACATATATCGTGTTGTTGTTGGTGGGGAATAAAAATACAGCGAACGGAAGAGGAATTGAGTCCCGCCGCCATTTTTACACCATCCCATCCACTCCCGTACACCATGACGAACCTCGGCTCCTTATCTCTATTGGTGCTCGCATTATTGATGAAGCATTCTTGCCACAAAGCCATTGATTATATACCATTGCGAACAATTAACAACGACGGATACATATAATCTTTAACTTTTATCAAATTCACGAGAATACACGCATTTGCTAGCAACACACTGTCTGCAACATCAGTATGGGTCCCGTGAAGACCGCAAATTTACCCATTATTCCCTTGGCGAAAGGGATCGTTCTACTCCCTGGAATAGTCCTTCGCATTCCAATATCCGGTCAACGAACAGATATTCCAGCTTTGCTCTCTGGGGTTTATAGCAGAGCAGCCTCAACTACACCGAGTCAGCGATTGGATAATGTCAATATTGCCTGCGTTCCTTTGAACTCGCCATTCCTCACTCAGGATGGACAGAAGATGATTACTGGAGACGAGCAAACTCCACAACCCAGAGAACGATTAGATATTAAGCCATCGAGAGCTACGAAGGATGATCTGTTTGGATATGGAGTGGCTGCTAAAATATCGGGGGTTGAAGGCACAACTGGTCGTTCCGGGGAATTCGCCTTGTTGGTTGAGGGTGTAGCCAGGATCAAGGTGGATAGGATAACACAAGAGAAGCCATTCCTTGAAGGAGAAGTGACATATCTATATGATGAAGGTAAGGAAATCTGTGCTTATCGAGACATGACAATTACTAAACTTTTGCAGATGTGCCTACTGAAGATGTAGCCGTCCAAGGACTTTTCGCGCATCTCAAACAACTATCACGAGAACTTTTGACCCTTTTGCGACTTTCATCCCTCCTACCTCGCACATCTGCTGGGCTTTCCCCAGTACTTGCACGCCGCCTCGAAGTATACATAGCAAAGAAGGATGTATCAGAGGCCGGAATTCTGGCAGATTTCATGGCGAATGTGGTCGAGGCATCGTTGGAGGAAAAGTTACTGGTTTTAGCAGCGCTCTCAACTAAGGATCGCCTTGAACGAGCAATTCTTCTACTTCAACGTCAAGTCAGCACTATCAAAAATAACGTCAAAATAACAACAGTCACAACCTCCAACATCCCCGCAAACATAGATATCGAGCAATTCAATAAAGTAAATGGACATCGTATGCGAAGACCATCAATGTCGGGCGCGCCACTGCCTCCCAGTACGGCAGGTAATGGTGGGTCTCAGGATGATGATCAAGAACCAGACGAAATGGAGGAGCTTAAGAAAAAGATTGATAGCGCAAAGATGACCCCTGAAGCAGCCAAAGTCGCCGATCGAGAACTGAAGAGATTGAAGAAAATGGCACCAGCTCAGGCAGAGTATCAAGTCTGTCGGAATTATCTGGAGAATTTGATTGAGATACCGTGGTCTGAGATGACTGAAGATCAACTTGGCGTCGATACATTATCGAGGGCCCGTAAACAACTCAATGATGATCATTATGGGCTGGAAAAGGTCAAGAAGAGATTACTTGAGTATTTGGCGGTTCTCAAACTCAAACAAAGTATCAATGATGATGTTAATTCACAACTTGCCAAAGTAGACGAAGAGAATTCAACTGCTAAGGTTGAAATTCTCAAAAGCAAGAGGACAATTGACAAATCGCCAATTCTGCTCCTTGTTGGCCCTCCTGGTGTAGGCAAGACTAGTCTAGCGAAGTCAATTGCTACTGCGTTAGGACGAAAATTCCATCGGATTTCTCTCGGCGGCGTCAGAGACGAGGCGGAAATTCGAGGTCACCGCAGAACATACGTGGCAGCAATGCCCGGCTTGATAGTGAACGGCCTGAAAAAGGTCGGTGTGGCAAATCCTGTCTTCCTGCTTGATGAGATTGACAAGGTTGGGTAAGTAACGTTGTTGTCTGTAGGCGTTTCTGTAGCTAACTCCTTTGTAGCACTTCTAACTTTCATGGCGACCCATCGGCTGCCATGCTTGAGGTTCTAGACCCAGAACAAAATCATACATTCACGGATCACTATGTCAACATACCAATCGATCTTAGCAAAGTTCTTTTTATTGCCACCGCGAACAGTTTAGATACCATCCCGCCACCATTACTTGATCGTATGGAAACTATTAGCTTGTCAGGATACACGACACTTGAGAAAAGACATATCGCCTCGCAGCATCTAATCCCAAAGCAGATTCGCACTAGTAAGCCTCCACAATCAGCTGAGAATATTGTATTCGGCCACTGACGCTGTGTAGATGGGCTCGGAGATGGACAAGTCGAGTTCACCCAGGATGTTGTGTCCAAGATCATCGAATCCTACACTCGCGAATCAGGGTAAGCATTGATGGCCCTAAATTCTTCTTCCCTATAGACCGAATCATTCCTACGTTACTAGTATAATCTTGCCACTGTCAAGGCTAATTGTAGTAACTTCACTGACCACCTAAACTCCTAGTGTCCGTAACCTTGAGCGAGAGATTGGATCCGTATGTCGTGCCAAGGCGGTAGAATATGCGGAGGCGAAGGACTCGGGACATACGGGTAGAGGCTCTTTCCGCATGATCCTTAGCCAGCGAATACTGACCAGTTCTACAGAAAACTACAAACCAAAACTGTCGGTGGAAGATATCGAGGAAATCCTGGGTAGTGAGAAATTTGATGAAGAAATTGCCGAAAAGACAAGGTTTGCCCTCCATCTACTCTCATTAGTCTCCAAGATTCGAGACTACCTTGCTTAAGCTTTTGTAAGAATGTAAACACTAACTACAAGAATAGTCGTCCAGGGATAGTCACAGGTCTCGTGGCCTATAGTTCTGGTGGGAACGGCAGTATTCTTTTCATCGAAGTGGCCGATATGCCAGGGAGCGGTAGCGTGCAGCTAACAGGGAAATTGGGCGATGTACTAAAAGAGAGTGTCGAGGTAGCACTAAGCTGGGTGAAAGCTCATGCGTACGAGCTGGGTCTGACGCATGACCCATCGGAAAACATCATGAAGAACAGGAGTATTCATGTGCACTGTCCTTCAGGGGCCATCCCAAAGGTTTGCTTTCCCATGATGTTGTGTTATAATCCGCTAATGAATTGACCAGGATGGCCCATCTGCCGGTATGGCACACACTATTGCACTTATTTCGTTGTTTTCCGGCAAGGCTGTGCCCCCAACTATGGCAATGACGGCAAGTCTCAGTATGCAATACTCGTATGTTCACGGGCACTAACATCTTCTATAGGGTGAGATCTCGTTACGTGGACGTGTTACTGCCGTAGGAGGCATCAAGGAGAAGCTCATTGGAGCTCTCCGTGCCGGTGTCAAGACTGTATTATTACCAGCACACAATAGAAAGGAGTAAGTAGTTCTCCTCTCAACTTAGCCAGCACACTAACACTATTTAGTATCAAAGACGTTCCGCAAGAAGTCAAGGATGGCCTAGAGATCATCCACGTCAGGTATGGCTTTCATTTTCTCTATCATCTCATCCATTCATCTGTTCTCATTTGAAGACTAACATGCCACTAGACACATCTGGGAAGCAATGCGATACGTCTGGCCTGAAGCACATTGGCCGGGAGAGGAGAATTTCGCGGGTATTGAAAGTCGTTTGTGATTTTGATAATCATATCAGATCCGAAATCTCCCGGCGGCACCGTGTTGTGTAATCTTGACGGAAATTATCCGCTAATAAACTGCCCTTTTTTCGCTTCCTTGAAATGATATGATCACAATTGGCGTTTCGAGCTGAAGCACAAAATATATAAGCCAATATTATCTTTTTGTGTATATTTGCTGTTTTTTGGCGCGCGTTTGGGTACCGGGCTACTTGCTGAATGGGCGTTGTGGTATTTAATTTTATGGGGTTAGCAATCATTATATCTGTATAGGCAATCGCCACTCTTTTCAAAACAAATCACAAGATCTGAATAGAAATCTGTAGAGTTGGAATAATGTTGTCATTAAAATCGGTAATACTTGCACTCTGTAAACTTGATGAAAATCTGCGATTAGGCTAGGAAATTTCTACTCTTCTAAAATAATATCCGTACAAGAATTCAAATTTCTGGATTATCTCAAGGATTTTTGGGGCTATCTGGGGAGAAATTTGAAAGGTGTTGTATAAATCTCATTTATTAGTGTTTCAATGTTTATGTGTTTATTAGGTACTGGCTTCGTGAAGTTGCAAGTCGTTGAAGAGAACTTTTCAGAGGTCAAAATATCAAATGCACTCCAAGAGAATGTTTTTGAATAATATCATGCACATTTTTAGTTTTCCTCATTACATAGCAACATGATGAGTGATGTCATTCAAACAATTTTAAGTAATATCACTACCATCAATTTCTTGATTCAAATCTAAAGAAGAGAGCAGCTTGTAATTAGCTCTCTAGAGTCTAGCAGTTTTCCTTCATTCATTCGTTCATTCCTTCCACGTAAGATACAATACAATATGATATGATATGATATGATATGATATGATATGATAGGATATGATAGGATAGGATAGGATAGAATAAAATAGAATCAACAAACGCATAGACACGGAGATAACGGACTACAAACACGGGAGAGGAGAGGGAAGGGGCGTAGGTACGTACCTCGTCTCTCTATATATATGATGGTACGAAGGTACAGAGGTACATGGTGGGTGTACGGGAGGTGGTGTGAGGTGGAATGTGGTATGGGCTGGGGGTGTGATATGTGGGTAGCCGGGGAGTTTGATGCGGTGGATGGTGGTGCTGGAGTGTGGTAGTTAGTGGAGAGCGGTTGGGGCGATGATGGGGGGATTGGTGTGTGGATTTTGGGAGGGTTTGCGGGTTGTTTTTGTGAGAGGGGATACGATGTGTGGTATTTTGTGGGATGGATGGATGGATGGATGGATGGACAGGGAGGAGGATGGTGGCTGGGATGAATAGAAAGATGGATGGATGGAGGCTGGGACCAGAGAAAAAAGATCAGTATTCGGGTGCGGGCTCCGAGACCGGTGAGAGAGTGCTGAGTAGTGAGGATTGGAATAGGGAATGCGGGTTGAGAGATGAGGGAAAGCATAGGCTAGCTGGGGATGGATAGATGGATTGGTATGTGTGCAGATGGACGAACACCCTCTTTCGAGCCCTCACGTGCGGTATTACTTATATGCATGTGTACATGTATACGTGCATGAGTTCTGAAAACACGAAAAGATAGGGTTAGGGATATGGATGTGGGTATGGGTATGGGGGTGTGAAAGAGAAACTTGCTATACTATGCTATGCTATTCATCGTAGTATATGACATGTAGTGATACTAATGCATGGATAATTTAATACTCTTGCAGATGCGAATGAAATTATTATATGTAATGCAATGCAATGCACATAATGTATCGTTTATACTATTGTATATTTACTGTTAGGGTATTATATTTCCGTGGTCGTCCGTCCATACCTGTCTAAGGAAATTTGGAAAAAAAACAAAATTTTATTCTTCGTTCTTGATTCTGGAGATATGTATGTATATATGTTGTGCTTCTTGAGGAAAATCAGGGTAGGGGTAGGGTCAAGTAAACTTGGAATATACGTAGGTACGTATCAGACATACATATTACATATTACATATCTATTACATACAAGGTACCGTTTAGAAGTGACGTGAGGTATATAATGATAACTAACTAGTTGCTGGATTTGTGCAGCGGCGGTATTCGGTGAGATATCTGGAGGAGGTACGGTAGGTACGTTGAACACGGAGTTGGTTGTTGCGTGGGAATCTCACTAGAGATGGGTGTATGTGTGGATTATCACGACAATGGGTATTTGTTTGGTTGAGGAGCTGAGTGGGAACTAATTACGATGGAGGTAGATAGGTAGGTATATGTATGTAATATTTTACTTTCTATGGATATGAACAATAATAGGAGACGAACGATTCGGCTATAAGAAGATAAATATTACAAAAATAGTAAAATCTGTACAAATATAAGATTACAATTCCATCTCCAAGAACTCGATTACACAAATTCCCACAACTCGGTGAGTTTTAGTTCACTTTTCAAGTTTTAATATCTACAGTACATATTACTTTACATACATACATATATCACGCATCACAAGCGAAGGAGGATTTCTCAAAACTGTCTAATCCCTTCCTCGCCCATGCATGAAAGAAATTAGATACTTCTACGTTGCATGGCGACACGAAATTGCGACAGGGAAGTTCGGCATGTTCCTGATGTTGGTGTAGCTATTGAGGAGGAGGATCGGACGGCAGCGGGGTGGTTGCAGAGATTTCGGGTGTGTGCAGTTGTACTTGAGGCTGAGGGTAGAAAGAGATGGGTAGAGGGAGATTGGGGATGGTGGAAAGATTGGTATTTGTCGATAGATAGCTAGAATATCTTGGGATGTTGTATAATCAATAAATTTGAAAGTGTGAATCTGTTGGAATCTACAAATTTTTGTACGAAGCAGACAACTCAAAAGATATCGCTCGTGGAATGAATACTCGTTGAACATAGTACTAGATGATGATCTGCCTAATGCCTGTCTCTTAATTTCTCTTTTGAGAAGTTCTAAGAGAGTATGAAGTATGTGGCGCAATCTCATCAGATTATCTTCCACGAACCGGCGTTCACTAGGGAGAGAAAGGGCGCGCCCAATATGGAATTTGAGAAAAACAACCTCCAGTACTATCTCTTATTTCGTCTCACCACGTGCGAAAGAAAAGAAAAGCATTTCCACGTTATCACAAATCTAGTGTGACACAAAAAGCTGTACACTCATTCACATCAGGCCAGAATTCCCAAATGGGAAGGGAAATCGCCGGAATAGGAAGTGTAAGATGATCACATATCTCTCCTTGGAGATTCCTTGATCTAAAAAACCAACGATTGGATATCCAAGCACGCAATCAAAAGGGCAGCAATGTACCCGTAGCAAAATATAATCCAAAAGAAGATAGTCAGCATGTCTCAGAATGGCAAAGCAACTGAGACACATCGGAAAGATGAAAGAAACTGAGACAAAAAAACGCACAATCGGGTGGAACAGTGGAACCTGAGCGCACGAGGATTGCTAGAAACAAATTGGATCGTCACCGGAGGTAATAAATCGGAAGGAGAATATGTGTGTCTTACTTTTTGACAAGACGAAGGGGGTGGAACAAAGTGATGGGCTAGTGTCGCGTGGATTGTAATCAAGAATCGCTCAGCCTGGGAAGCAAGCTCAGTCATCGCAAGGAAGAGCTCTCGAGTTTCTTGATCTGAGTTCTTGTAAAGATAGATAGTGACGATCGGTTGTAAAAGTCAATGCGTTGAATAGGGCTAGATGGATCCCTTTGCTCAATCTCAGCTCTTCTATGGATACTCAATGCGACGGGACTTTCGACAGTGAATGCCGAGACACTAGGAGCTTTCCTTTACAACTTCGGACAGATAGATGTGGGTTGAGTCAGGTCGGCCGGTGATCTCAGCTAGATTATCTCAAAGCATGGAAGATCTACTTCAGCTATTGCTATACTCAAAAATAAATTTTCCTTGCAACTCGATGAACGTAGTCCGATCGTGTGCTCAGTACAACGCGCACTGAGCGTATACTGCGGATTAGCCGGCTTCATTTCCGAGAGCGTGAGATCGAAAATGCTTTAGTAGGACTACAACGGGTGGCTCATTAGTGGTACACTGAGCTGTTCAATGCGCGAATCTAGTACTGGATGTACGAGACAGACACTCTACTTGGGACATATATACTATATAGCGTCTGGTTGTAACTGTAGGAGGTATCACTTGCGACCGTGAACGTCATGCCTTCTCCGATCTCACAAGTCTTGACTCAGACAATGGCTTGATTCCAGATGAAGAGTCGGCATGTTCCATGGATAACAGAGGATTCAATTGGACGGCTGCAACAACTGAGTCCTTGGTGGGCGTTCATAGTTTTGTAAGTGACATGAACTAGGATATAGGTTCCCTCTTGAAGATGATCTGCCGGGATATTTTAATCAATATTAAGCATTGACAGCGCTAGTAGTGGGGTTTCCCCGTAAAGCTCTTCGGGATTAAGACTGCATAACAACGCTCCTAACTGGACCCTCAAGGCTAAAGACGGTGCATTATTCCAGGTGGCGAACTCTGGTTTGCCATATTGAGAGTAAAAATCTATCAATCAATCCTCTAAATCATATTGACCTCTTCGATGTTTGTTATTTGCAAGACATGAAATGAAGAAGTCAGCCCACTAACTTCATCGAGTTCATCTGATGTTTGAAGTTGACAAGCGGCATGGTTAATATCTCTTATGGTTCTCCTCTAGGCTCTATCGAAAGTTCTGGGACACTATCAACGTCCGTTCACTTCTAGGCTCTCGCTCACAACTCAAGCTGTCAGCCTATCAATCGCGACGCAACGTATTAGCCACCGCTATGATCCCACGCGTCCCGCGAACTGTAAACCATCCCAATTAAAGCGGAGAATTTCATGGATCAAGCCCGAGAGCCGTTCGAAAGATCTGTACGATTCGTCCGAAAGAACCTGTAGTGTGGCTCAGCAGTGACTACATCTCCGTTTTAGGATCCCGATGTGTCAAGTTGGTAGTGCAAACTATAAAATTGATTGGCGTTCAAAAGATGCCAATAGGTAGTGATAAGATATCATTAATTAGATACTTTTCGTTTTTTCTTCACGTATGTATAAGACGGCTGAGATTATCATCCTTATATACCGGTCTTATGGACCATAATGTATAGTGGCAATATTAAAAATCCGTCTGACAAGCAATGAATGGACAAGATGGGTAACCGGTAAAGCGCCATCATGCTCATGGCTAAATTCAGAGATAAAGTGGTAAAGAATCGTGAAATGTGTCGTTGATATGCAGCTGAAGAACCATTATAGTCAGCCTCACCCCCACTCCCCACTCGTTCATACTCATGTGCTCATCGCATTATGCAAGCCTTATGTGATCAGGCTAATGAATCCCTCCATAGAAAATTTAGCCAACTTCGGCAGCCTTCAACCCTATATACCCGTATATCTTGTCTACGACTTAGACCGGTCCTAGACCTTTAGACTTTCGGCAATTCGATTCATTTTCTTATCTTCAAAACCCGAATAAGGCCTCGTGGCTGTAAGATGGCGTGCAATAGTCCAGCCTCCAGATGTATTGCCTGGCCTTGACATGATAATCGGCGAAGCCTCTTTTTTACCCCTCGTGTAAAACGTTGAAGACAACGTTAAATTTCTACATGAAGTGCGAATGTTGGCTACTTTCTCTCGAATTTTATAGGACGCACCAAAAGACGTCCGCAGGTTGGCCAAGTGACTTAGCTGAGCATCATCTTCCCGTCATGTTTAGACTTCTCCTCCATATGCAGACTCTAGTAGTAACTAGTGGATGAAAAGTTGAATAATAAAACCTACAGTCATTAAATCCGCGATCTATAATTAGCCAACCACCATACATGTACAGATTGACAAAATTGTGATTGATCCAGTCAAGTACGGACATAGAGTCCGCATTGATCTCTTCGCCAATCGGGTGAGTAAAACATGTACCGGTACTGTAGCATCATGCTTTTCATGATCGTCAGCTATAGACACTTTTCGCTACGTACCGTGACTGACTATCGTTGTTCCATGCAGATCATAGCAGAGCAGCCAAATTTCAGCAAAGTCTGGACCAGACTGTCGGATGGAAGTGGTAGTTGGAAAATTCTCTCTTTGCTTATGGATTATTGTTTCCGTATGGTTACTATACGTACCTCTTGAGTAGCTAGACTATGTGTATGTACCTGCATTCTGTTTCTTGTGGTCTTGATTCATGCCTTGCTACCATTGTTCCGAGATACAATCAATTGGACAAGACAGGATAGATATTCATCAATGTATCATTGCTAGGTGCCGTACTTAATAGATCTTCCTTTGGAAATTTACAGTAAAAGAAGCAATATGATCGAAGTTGACCAGGGAGAGGCTCGAGTGCGAACGGGTTACTAGGTAATTCTCCGTTGAAGCGCTGGAAATGAGATCTATTATGCTTTCATGTGTGCCGCAATTTCCATGCTCCCCGCATTTCCAAGCACTCCAGCCAATTATTCATTGATCTCTCAAGCTAGATCCTTCTTTCTCGGGTAACGATCCCAATAGACCTCGTTGAAGATCATTTTATCCATATCAATGTACCCTTTTGGAACTTTCGTATTACACATTACCAAGGGGTGGGTGAGCTTACTGTCCACGTCAGGCAATGGTGCTCGACAATGTTTGGAACAGATTCTCTGCAATATACCTCTCATTTCGATACAGTAATCAACATCACACCAGTAAGCTTCATCCGGAATCAATGCAACGCTGCTAAGATCTAGCAAAAGCTCCGAAGCTATCATTGACCGAAAGGGCCAAGCGAAGAGGCTACTGCAGGACGTTCGATAGCAACACCAACATTGGCAAGGTTTGAGATCGGAAAAGAAAATAGCAAGAAGGGATTCCCATCTCCATGTCTGTGTTGCGCCTATCAGACAGATGTAGTACAAGTTTTATCAGTCCTGTGCTTTGCTGTATTCTATGTAGTAGCTCTGAGTCTCGAACAAATATCAATCTATGGAATGAAGATAATGGACTTGCTGATTGGATGGTGTGAGAGGGAGGGGAAGGGGGGAATAAAATATCCCAGACTTTTCGGAACGAGACCAAAGATTAGATGAGATCTTGCCGGTACAACACCAGCACATACAAACCACCTCATCACTATAGGTATCTTTGAAAACCTGGAAAATGGAACGCTGTAATGATACCATCACAATTCACTAGTAAACTCGCGGTGCGGTCGATCTGATCCAGTAATCCCTCCCATTGCAAGGTTCGGAAGGGTTGAGATAAGAGGGGCAGTAATTATATTACGATGCTCATATAGGCAGGCCCAGGGGTTGATCAGGTTAGTGCTATGCGAGGAATTCCAAAAACTCATCGAACATTCTGCTTAGTATCTTAATACCATTCGTATTATCGTTATACCGGTAGTCAAAGCATCGATATAGCATCAATAACGATGACATAACTGACTAGTTGCTTACTACAAAGTTTTTCGAGTAGACGGATTGATTTTCGCTATTGATCAGTATCGATGACAAATTGTTAAGATGTCTAGGATATGTAATTTGTTTACACCCATTATTAGCCTTTTGGATATGTGTAACCCACCTTGCAGGAAACTTTCATCTAAAGCAGTCAACGTTCATGGGAAAAATATATTAATTGCCAGGTCGGGAGATTATTAGGAACGTGCTCAAGCTTCGTCTAGCCAGCCTTGAACGTTGAAAAATACGACATTCTGGGCTTTGCCGAAACCTAATTGATTACTGTACGGTAGCTACATAGGTATTGGCTATGGGTTTGGAGGTTGGTAACAAAGTACCTGTAGCGACAGTACTGATTTTGTTGGTTAAATTTCGCTTGTGCGGAAAAATAATCTGTGTGTTGATGGGCCCCCTTGTTCGGGTTTGAAGAATGGCTTGCTTTCGTTCATCGCAATCGTATCTCGTAATATCTGTGCTTCCATTCATCTTTGTATAAAAAGTTAGTATGAAAGGTAATCGGAAGGAAAGCCTGTCCTGCCTTGGGACTATAGTCATCCGAAGTTACTGCCAATACTTCCATCTGGTTTATGGGACTTGTTGTACTGCCTGTACTAGGGTAAAGAATCCTCCATAGCTCCTCGAAATTCCAATGTTGAGTATATGGATACCTAGGCATTGAATCATAGATCCATGATGAACCATTTTTCCAACCAAACAACAAAAGTCCTTTCATGATATCCAATCTCATTGCAAAACGGTAGATACGCGGAGAGCTCCATCGGCACGTTAGCCATAATTTACACTTTTCCTAACTCCCTGGAGTGACATTTTTTGGAGCCCCAGATGAGAGGGAAAAAAACCGACATTGTCCAAGCTTCATCAAAATTCCCCTGTCCCCGGAACACGCCCGTTCGTTGTGGTCTACAAGGAAGGGGGATGATTGCATGCATGATGATGCCAAAGTGGCTCGTACCTGGCTTATATTACTGCAATAAACAAGTGAACAATGCTTGAAATAACGTGGTGTCCTGGGTACTCTTGAGGCTTAGCGCTTCCCCGAATCTATACCCCCTTGTTCAGCGATTATTATCAGAACAGTTATATCGAGTATCATGAACTCACCAATCTACCTTGCATTTTCTGTGGAAGTCGAGTGACCATCTTTTGCTTTCCTGACACTATAAAAAAATACATTATGATGCCCATGACTAAATGTTGACTGATCATACCTGTAAAGAGGAACTGGACTATTGACAGGGCTACTGCATCGAGCCGTTTTTTGTGCTTCTTTTCGATTTTCGAGAGACGATCATGCTCCCTGCCCGCCCGAGAGCTGTCACAATTTTCCATAAGTGTTATAGATGAACGACTTTCCAAATTGATGAACAATGAACCTCGAGACACTTTACATTGAATCCACAACACAATCCAAAATTCCAACACACTGTTTTTATCAAGTGACATTCTCCCATTCGAGCGTCCACCCTCCCAAACGGGAATAAGAAGAATAGATGAAAATCTGTCATCGCTAGGCAATCCATAGATGTGACCCAGAGGCATGGGCCGAAGCAGAAGCGATGGTTGTGTACTAAAAGTTGTGGCGAGCGGCAAGCAAGCAAGGTAGCAAGGTAGTAAGGTGGAAGAGATTTGGAGGAAAGAATGAGCGGGGCAAAATAACATTTGTACCCTTTTTGTAATCTCATCATAACCAAAATTGTCAGACAATTATCCTGAGTTATGTGTTCTCTTGTCGTTTTAGTACCAAACTGGAAATATCCAAACCGAACTAGGTAATGTTCACGAGGCTTTCCGCAACCGAGAATTGATTAAATTAATTAAATCGGCCATTTTTAGTAGTATGCCATTTTTAGTTGCCGTCCGTACCAGAGTTGGAGGCGTGATTTGCTAGGTAGGCTCGTAGGTTACTTGGACCTAGATCCTAAGGAAGCAGGTCCTTTATACTTTTAATATATTCGTTGCTGGGAGAATGGGATACTGGGACATTGGGAGATTGAACTGGCCCTCCATCGACACCTGGGCTCACTGGCGTCGACTGGGTGCGGATGAAGGTAATTATCATGGTATGATTTTGGGAGAAATATAGATGGAATTAATTAATTCTTAATTAAATCACATTCTCCAAATCTCAAGTTGACCGTGCTAGAGAGCTACTAAACCATGAAGGTCGTGCTAGTCTGTTGCCCTGTCACGTAAGATTTAGGGATATCCAATTTACGACATGGGGCCCTGTCAAACTGCAGCCATCGGCGTTAACCCCAAATAAACCTCACGCTGTGTTTTGGTGGCTGAATAGTAGCGAGTAAGTAGGTACTGGTGTACTCGTGTGCTTGTGAATAAGAAAACCCTGGGAATGTTCAATCAATGTACTGTATGGAGATATATACTAGCTAGGTAGGTAGGCTCGTAAGTTCGGAGTTGACTTCGGACAATATAGAGAGAATCCCTAGTAGTTGCTCCCAACGCGTAAAAGTTAATTCTCCACTGATAATCGATCTCAATCATGGATACGCACATCATGGTCAACGGTTTATTTGCTCTTTTCCCATCATTCCACACGAAAGAAAAAAGAAGAAAAAAAAACTAATCTTTTGATGAATCACAATACGGAGACTGAGTGGTAGCGAGGTGGATAAACTTTAGATATCAGACGAATCATACCGGTATGGACGGTAAAGTAGTCGTCACTGGCTACGAACGCGCCAGCTAGAACTACCGGCAATCAACCTCAATAATAACTAGGTCAGTCCATTGGACTATAGCTACTACCCAAGTAGGTAAGATAAGCTAGCTAATCATAAGAATCACGATTCCTTTAGTCACAAGCCATCAATGGAAGTTCTTGAATAGATCGGAGACGCCATGCCATGCGTAGATTGTGTCGCGAAGCATAGAGGAAGAAGAAAATAGTGAACGAAAGACACAACATTTAGTATTAGGCGAAGGTAGTCGAGGCGGTGGGTGGAATGGATGGGATAGTACGTACCGTAACTGTGATGTGACAATGAAGATAAACCAAATGACAGACTAAATTGATGGGAACCATTATAATAAATTGTTATAAGAATCAACAAGCTTTTAATTAATGATGAACCAATCATGGTGACGCCGAGGAGCCGTAGCTACCGAATGATGGGGATTAACTAGAAGTTCACTAGAAGAACGCATGCGGCATGTCCAACCACCGAGGTCAGATCGTAAAAAAAAGAAAAGGCTTGGCGTGTACCATTTAAGGTAGGAGGTGGCAGATTGGTAGACTGGTGCATTGGTAGTCTGTTGATAGTTGATAGTCTACTTCAAAAAGAATATCTAATCTCGTACATCAACGAGATCTATGCTACCTCTCATGATAACCAAAAAGGTAACAAGGACAAGTACCTCCGTAGGTATTCCATGTCTTCCAATATTTCTGTGTCACTGGAGGATGATTTTGAATTATATGCATCAAGTATCATTGGTGGAATTTTGTGGAATGTCAAGATAGCTTGGCCTGTTTGGAGGATAGGAGTTCACAGAACCATGCATCTCTCCTGCAAGCAGCCGCCGTAGGGCAGATGAGGATCGTCGCCCCAAAAAGGATTTACGTATGTCGGGAATGACGATGTAGGTAGGTGAAAGGTTTTGAATATATGTGACATGAAGATATACCTCCTTACGGTGTATCGAAATTTTGAAAGAGGAGACCAAGAGGGACATCGAATCAATCGGGAATAAATAAGGAATCATTTATCTCAACGGGGCAATGAATGTGCTCTGCTCTTCATCAATAATTTAATGCATAATGTTCATCTGAAAATCTTTTTGCATGTTGGCACTGGCAGATAGACATGATTCTTGGCGCTGGTGCTAAGTCCAAGTGTTGTTGCAGACAGGAAGTTAAGGTTATGAGGAGTCTAAGCGTTGTTTGGAGATTACCACGGAGTACTAGGTTGGTAGATGGATGATAGAAATGAGGGGATTTAGGATGCAGGATTTTGAAGACATGGACGATGTAGATGGTCTTGATGATAGCAGTAGACGTGAGATATTGAGATTACTCCTGTCTATTACTAAAAGATAAATGATATGATAGATCCTTATTATTAGGTGCCAATGGCCGATTATATCATCATCACATAAAACAATCGATTTTCAAAGTCCCTCTTGGCTATCACGGTAAGATCCGAGGAAAATAGGGAAAATAGGGAAAACAGGAAATTATTAAGTTATGTGATTATTGAATTTTCTTTCCGAATGGTCTGATATCCACATCGTTACACTAATAATGTATATCTCCGTAGCTTCATTTTCTTCCCTCGCAGCAGGGGATTGGCTTACAGGCTCGACTGGGCAACAGAGGATGGACGGTGGATGATGAATGAGTGGATGGATGAGTGGATGGGTGGATGGGTGGATGAGTGTTCCGCTCGGAGGTGAAAAATGCCCGATAAGATTTGCGACATGTGATGGTAAAAAGCAAATGCAAAAGTCATTCCTCATTCAGTTCAGAGAAAGTTATTACAACGTCCAGCATTTTGAACCAACTATGTTTGATATACTTTGATGTGTTAGTTAGAAAGGTTAACACGGCATTGATGAAGCAAGAAAGCAATATCCTATTATCACTGGCATCAATGCCATACCCAACTCTTTGTGACCTCTCTTCCTACTTTCCTTCACTCCAAGGCCGCCCATCTACATCTCCGAGATGCCAGTTCTCCCTCGGCATATCGTGCCTAATAAGTTAACCATATTGCATGATTCCACTATGAGAAAGCATCCATGTTCGCGGATGGGTAACTCTTGGAATATGAACAAGGATTTCGAAGCGCAAGAAGTAATGAATAAAGATTTAGGATAAGGCGGATCAAATGGTAAGACGGTAGTCAAAACATCTCAAGTTATACTTGGCGATATAGCACGAGAAGCGGGATGAGATAATGTAGAACGTATGATTGAAGAATGAACGATGACGGTGAACCGGGTGAATGAATTTGGAGTGTTGCTCCTACTACCAAATCATCTCCAATGTAATTCAATACACTTCTTACTCCTTCATCCCATTGGAACCAGAGGCATGAATTAAGATGGAACAACCTCGAGTTCTATGATTCCCCATCAGCCATCCCATCAGCATCGGGTCATTTTCATATATCCTGCTTGTTCTTACTCATCAAAATACGGATTAGAAGTTCAATGCTACCCCTTCCCTTCCCTTCCCTTCCCTTTCCTTGCCTTAGCTGAGGATACGACTAATCCGATCCAAGACCAAGATCGAGACCTTCAACGGGAGATTCCAATCAGAGTTAATTTATTATCTACGCTTGGAATCTTGCTACGTGCCCGTATAAACTGTTTGCAACGGCATATTTGCGCATTGATACTCGTACCATCTCCCATTCTTTCCTCTCCCCCTCCTCCATAATCCATCCCTTCATCTCATCCCTTCAATAGCCAATGGTCAATGTTCAATCATCAATCATCAATCCCTCGGTAGTAATCACAATCAAACATTAGCAAAAACCGCTACGTGCGTATTAGATGATTTGTATCCATTTTTCGAATCCCCAAACCATCAGCAATTCATCTAATTTCTACCGGTTTTCCTTCCTGTCACTCGCTTCCGCCCCACCATCATTTCCTTAACTTTCTTCCCACCACACAAATCCCAAATCGTATGAATAGCTGTCTACTTTTTGATATACATCTTCCTCCTTTGTAACCCCAGTCTTCACCTTGTTCCATTTATTTTCATACATCGCCACATGGCATCAGACATTTCTCGGCACCAGATATAATTTTTCCGGTATGTTATAACAATCAAATGAACCTTGAAAAAATGTTGTGATGGGCAAAGGGTCAACAGCTATCTACCTGGTATCTACGGCATACATGCGGATGTGCCGCTTCCCCCAAATTCTAGTTAGCCAGTCTAGCCAGTCTACTGTAATGCTAACGGGGACTACTCAACTTACACAACTATTCATTGTATTCATTGTCCATTGTCAATTGTCAATTGCCAACTGATATCCTGCCCATTGCCACCATTGCCATTCGCTCAGTCACTTCACTAATTGCTATTCGGAAGAAAGCGTTACAACTACCACTACTAGGGAACCATACTCAAAGAGAAGATTCCAAAGATTCTTAATTTCTACTTTTATACAAAAATCACCTATATTGAATTGCTCTAAACTATTAAAGGAAACAAGCTAACCTTTCTTTTTCCTTTTTTTTTTTTTATCTACAAGGATTTTTCTTAAATCAGGACCGGAATAAGATCACCTCCACCAACCTACCTAGGTTATTCCCCTAGTCTATTCTAAAAAACCGACACGACCCAAGCGAACACCTCCTCTACTGCACGTCTCTTTTTTCCCTTTCCCTTCCCTTCCTTTCCTGAATCCTTGCTCCCTGTTCATACTCCCTGTTCAAGTTGCGTCGCAGCCGAATACATTCCACGGAGCAAAAAAAAAAAAGAAAAAAGAGAGAGAGAGAGAGAGAGAAAGAGTAAAGAGGAACAGACGCGCTAAGTATAATCGGTATAATCTCCAGTAAAGCTCTAAAAAGAATATCTCCATACATATCCATACCTCTATCCCATCCAAAATATACTTAGGTACATCCATACATACACATCTTACCCATACATATCAACATATACAACCGAAGTCGTCCTACCTCCTACTCTCACGTCTAACTACAGTCATTACATTACACTACACTACTACACTACACATTATACACTATACACTATACACACTTATATACACATACCATACACTTACATATACTACACCAAAATCGGTCGTCGACTAATACATGACTATCTACGTAAATCCAACTACCTCTACTTCCCACTTCAACATTCTCACTCATTTATATCACTCACTCACTTAAACTTCTGAATCATCTCACTGGGACTCAATCTTTTTGATATTCATTCCCCTCTGTTCATTATCAGCTTAAGCTTTTTAATTTGGGAGAGAAAGAGAGAAAAAGCTATTCCCAAAGTATTACAATCACTCCCCACCCCTCCTACCTCATACAACAATTCATCCGATTGTTCCAAAATTCAAAATTCAAACACACCTTCAATACCCGCAATAATATATATCTTGACAAGCATCCAAGCTACCTGAAGTCAAATTAAACAAATCCGATCCACTTCATACAATCATTCAAGGTACACCAAACGAACCCTTCCTTGACCCTTGCCTGACTCCTCCGAACCTATAGCTTGGATCTACCTGGAAAAATACTTATTATTCCCAAGATACGCCAACACTTCATCTTGGTTTATATCTCCGTTGTCAATTTCACGGCCTTTACGAACCTAGTTCTTTGCCCTCAAGATTTCACCCCACCACGATTCATCACAAGTTCATACTTTTCTCGAATATCATCCCCAGATTCAAGAATTTTACCTTTGTACCTTCCCTCGGAATCCTCCCCAAGCCTTTTCAACATTTTCCACGGAAGTTGCACATCAACACAGATTGTTCGGTGCATGCTGCAGCTCACCGTCCACGTCAGTTAGTCACGAACATTTCGCATCTGCAGTATTACCTCAGTATATGTCTCGTCCTTCTTGTCTCAGGCTGCTTCGGAAGTAGCGCAAACCAAACCCATCTTACCAATTCTCAAGAACAGCGGCCCTTGTTATTCTTCCGACAACGCTCTTCGTGCATAATTCGGGACTGGAAGCTCTAAAGTCCCATTTAAACTTCTTGAATTCAGGTCTTGTTTGAAGTTCTGAAATTATTTTCGGGCAGGTTAGTTCCAGCCATTGTTGAGTATCCGGGAAGCAATATACTAAATGAAGCTATAGCATTGTCAAACAAATAGGAAATCGAACTTATATACCTTCTCAATTTTGAAAAGGGTATCCCGCTTGGGAGATAACCCGGCGCATCTTATATATACCTTTGAGAAGGCATTGTGCTGTTATTAAAACAGCGTTGACCTTCTTGAGGATTTTGCAACCTCACTAGGACACGATCATTTCCATGCAATCTCCAACGAACCAAGTCGATCATTCAATTGTCCCGCTCGGTGAACGGCGAGGAAAATCAGACCTGGCTCGCTTTTCTCTTGACTTGAGTTGGGCTAGAGCGGTACCCGACGGAGCTCAGTCTTGGGCATACCCCTCTCCGCCTATGTCAGGGTCTCCTCCACTTCCCGGTAGACACAACCTGGATTCCAACGATCGCGGTCATGGAAGCTATGGGTCAACGGGAAATGTCTTCCGAGATGGACGCGTTTCTCAACAAGAACATTTCAACCCAATGAGAGGTGGTGTACCTTTGAGAAATTACCAACCGGAACCTCAGCTCTCATATCCACAATATCAGATGGAAGATATGTCGGCGCAATACCAATATCAGCAGCC
This sequence comes from Botrytis paeoniae, assembly GCA_004786145.1. Taxonomy (NCBI): domain Eukaryota; kingdom Fungi; phylum Ascomycota; class Leotiomycetes; order Helotiales; family Sclerotiniaceae; genus Botrytis; species Botrytis paeoniae. Next base: position 52,242 of record PQXI01000015.1, on the reverse strand, counting down.
TCGGCCGCAGATGGCGCCCCATCAACACCCTCACGCTCTATATGCCACTCAACAGGTTGCGCCATATCCGGCATTGGAACGACAATCAATTGGGGAAGCCCCCGGCTACACTTCTCCAAAATCACAGAGGAAAACTAAAGGGCATGTAGCATCTGCTTGTGTACCTTGCAAAAGGGCCCATCTTAGGTAAGGGATCTTAGAATGTTTTTGTGCCTTGTGCTAACTTAGTCTAGATGTGACGGTACGTTTCTAAAATTTTCTAGTTTGAGCGCATGTTGTTTTCCCCTTCAAGATATTCAACCACACATTAAACCTCATTTTACCTTTATTCACTATCCAAAGGTACTCTTAATAAGAGTCAATGGACGAAAACTGTCCTCAATGCGATTGACGGGAACAAAATTATCATTGCATTCTCAAGCGAGAACACCAATGATTATGAAAACATAATTTGTCTGGCAAATGATTTCATTATGAGCCCAGGGCACTAAAATCTTCTTTCATGCAATGTGTTTGTTTAGTAACATGCTCCAGTAGCTTAATACTACAATTAGTGGCAGCTCCAATGGCTCGATCGGTGATTTGAACCGCCGTGTTCGGCACTAAGGGGGCGGGCGAACAAGTGCAAAATTGAAAGTTGGTTCTAGTGACGACTGTATTTTCGGCCTTCATGTCAAACACGTATAGAGTATAATTTTCGGGTGTGGCGTGCGGAGTACTGAGGAATCTCTCATGTTTACCATGGGATGTTCCCGACCCTAATCTATCCATGTATGTTGCAGCATGTACTAGGTAGGGTGTCGTACAACACGACGTGCTCTTGTACTAGGCTTGGCTAAACACTCAACCAAAGCTCTGGGACAATGATCACCCATGGATATGAAACTTTCAAATGTGTACCAAGCGGTCAAATTCCATACAGAAATTCCTCCAAACTTCACGAACAATCCTAAACTTCACAAGATAACCCTAATTATTGTGCAACCTGTTGAGGTTCAACTCAGAATACTCAAATACTAATCTTACTATTTTTATAGCTCAACGGCCATGTTCGAGATGTTTGAGCAATGGGAAGGAGGATACGTGTGTGGATGTTCAACATAAAAAAAGGGGGCGTCCAAGGCTGAGAGATGAGCGCGAGCCTCGATACGAAGGAGCAGGATCGAATTATCCACCGCCGGCAGATACTATGAGAAGACCAATGCCCATGTTCTCTACTGGCGACGTTTCGATTTCGACTCCATATTCTGATGCTCAGCGGAATAGTGGGTATAGAGTGCTCAAGTCGCAAGGAGGAAATCCAATGAACCACTCAATGGTTCCCACACCAATAAATACCAACGTTTACGGGGAAGCGATGCCGACAAATCAGCGTATGGTACCTTATGAACCGGCATGTGCATTTCTCACTATGGAAATGCAAATCGCCAAAACAACGCAGGCTTTTTCGGGAGTGGTCGGTGCACACTCAGTCGTGGGGAGAAAGTTACATGATATTGTGAGTGTTAGCGATCGAGATAAGATTTTCCGATTACAGAGTGGATTTGAAGATGAGCGACGAAGTCGAGATCCAAGTTATCTCCCTCCCATATTTTCGAAAGAGGAGGAAGATAGGGTGATTCAGTCCTTGACATTTGCACCCAACGAGATGCAGCAATTGAGAACCGATCGACCGGAAGTCTTTACGTTCCAGACGCCAGACGGTCAGCAGAGGGGCTTTCACGTGCAATTGGGCCTCGCGAAAAAGGATTCGATTTATTTTGTGCTTCTGGTGGTTCATATCCCAACCACGCCGCAATCGTTCCAACAGGCATCTTCGCCGTATTCGAGAGACTCCTTGTCTCGTGACTCAACTTATGCATACCAAACCCCGAGCCAATTATCCTATGCCTCTCAAACCCCAGGAACCTCGCCGTTCATGTCGAATCCTCCTTTTGGGAGCGATATGTTAGCATATCGAAATCCCGGACCTCCAGCGCAAACCGTCGCCATGCCAAATAATAATTCTTCATATGGACAACCCCCAACAAGAGCGCCGGAATATTCCCGCGCGCAAATGAATTACCCGCAAGCGCCTATGGGTGAAGTGTTATCAGGCCAAGCACAACCCCAAGCACAACCCCCACAAGCGCCCTCACAACCCCAAACCCAGACTCAAACTCAACGAGCCTCGGATCTGCAACTCCCGCCCATACGTGGACAGGCACCTCCGATGGATGTCAGGGGACAGGGTGATCGTAGTAGTCGGGTGGATATCGGTGGGCTCCTGCAAAATCCGGATCCCTCTCGAAGAAGGAAATAAATCCCATACAGACGGGCGGGCTGGCGGGCGCCATTTAATTAATTAATTCTTGAACACCATGTGCACATCTCTCTCTATCTCTATCTCTATCTCGCCCCCTCTCTCGCTTTGCGATCTTGTGATTTTCAAGGAACGAAAATTTAATATCTCATTCTTGGCGGATTGGATTGGATTGGATTGGATTAAATGCGATCGGATGGATGGATGGATAGGTTCACGTTTAGGTTTTGGAACGAACGGTCGGGAATCCACCGCTTGTTTTCTACCTCTCAAATAGGCGGGCTGACATGCATTTAAAAACTTACAAGACGGGAGTTTAAAGGAGGACAAGGGTTTTTTTTTAAGGTGTTTCATCCTCCGTGTCGTTATTATTCATCGTTCGATTCTTGTATTATATATTTTATTGTATGCATGCATGCCGAGCCAAGTCAAATCGAGCCAATTTTATGTTATGTTATGCTATTCTCATCCTTCGTTGTGTCGTCTGTCTGGTCTGGTCTTGTGGTGGGAAAAATTACAAGCGCATATTTATACATACATACATACATACATACATACATACATATTTATCTGTTTGTTTGTTTGTTTGTTGTATATTGTTATCATTATTATTATTATTATCATTTTTTGAGCGGGATTTTTGTTGATGTTTTGTGCGATGTTTTTCTTGGGGAACGGAATGAAATGGATTCGATTCGTATCAAATGGAATGGAATGAAACTTCAAAGAAGATGTCTCATTCGTTGTATAGGTAGTTAGCGGACTGTGGTTGACTTTTCTTTCGATCTTTTGATATATGTCTTTGCGAGGATTATGATGCGGGCCGCGGGCGTTTATCTAGTTTGGTTGGGTTGTTATGTATATGTGGATTTTTTTGTCGTTTGCGAGTAGGGAGGTTCTTGCATGAGAATAGATAGTGACAAAGAAGGTGATATGATATTTCTTTATTTTCTTGTTTATTTGTTGAGTGATTGATTGGGGGTTGGGATTTGAGATTTGAGATTAGAGATTTGGTTTTGGATGGATGGATGGATGGATGGGAGAGATTGGGATTTGGGTATGGGCTTGGGATTGGGATTGGGTTTAGGATGGGAAATGGGTATGGAAATGGGTATAAATATTAGGAATGGGATTTGGGTTGAATTTTGATGGACGGGGGAGGGTGATGGATGAATGAATGGGGGAAGCAAAGGGTTGAGAGGGTTTATGAAACGAAGAGATGATGAAGATGGTGATGGTGATGGGGGATGGAGCAGTGGGGAAGGAGGAGGTAGTTAAGAATGAGTATGAGCATGAGATTGAGCTGGATGATGATGAATACGATAATTGATAGTCAAAGTTGTGGAGATAATAGGAGAATTTGAAGACTTTCATAAAGTTCTAATAAGTTTCTAAGTTTCTAAGTTTCTAGGGGATATGAGAGATGAGAGAGGAGATGTGTCTTGATGAGGATTTGTGAGGTTGCTGTTTTTGTATGGTTTGATGTGATGTGATGGCATGTGTATGATGGGATATGTGATTTTTTACGAAATCCTATAGTTCAAGCGAAGAGGGGTGAGGAATTGAGATTAGGGGAGGAAGGGAAGGTAAGGTAGATTTTCAAGTTCAAGAATTTGAGAGAGAAATCGAGTGATGCATAGGTGGCTAAGTACCAGCCTATGCATAAGTCTTTATATATGTCATTAGAATATTGATTGATCGATTGAGGATCTGGGCAGTTTAATTCCACTATTGGGGTTCTTGTTTTGTTTTTGTTTTGCCCTTGGTGGTGGATTGGTTGAGTTGAGTTGAGTTGAGTTGTTGGAGAATCTAGAGTATAGGGATGGGGGGTGTTTGTTTGTTTGTTCGTTCGTTTGTTTGTTAATCTGGTGGCGAAGCGGGGAGGGAGTAGATGGTTGGGGGTTGGAGTTTTGATTGGACTTGTGAGTATATATATCTGTGTGTGTATTGAGGATTGGGTTTATAGGGATTTCAGAGGGATGGAGCGGTGGGTGCGTGGGTGCGTGTAGTCGAGGTAGGCAGTGGATGAATGAGGGTTTGAGTGGAAAAGGGGTTGAGATGATGGGTAAGTATGGTGAGGTTGGATGAATGAGCATTGGGGAAGATATAAGGAAACTATGCACTAGTCTTGCCGAATGCATGGAGGGTGGTTAAGGGAGATTCAACAAGACAATGGTGTGGCGATTGGTTGAGTATGTTGTTGTTTGATGAAGGGTTGGGGTTTTGTTGGGATGGTGGACTATTCGATTGGTCTAAGTCTTCAACCATTCATTTAATATCGCTAGAGTGACAGGGGTATCTATATGTAGCATGTTGAGAAGCCCTTCGGGTTCGAAGATATTATGGAAAGTGTGCTCTTCGGTGGTAGTATGTAGAACAGTTAGCATATCAATGAATATTGCTATTTTCCTTCGCAAATAGATTGCTCTAGAAATTTCCCGCGAAGATCAGCAAGGGGTTTTATCACTACAGATGGATATTATCATTGTCTGTTGTTGTCCATCGCTAACTGCAGTTCTACGACTACATAGGATAGTCTATTTACCTGAAACGCTATGTAGTATGAATTACTACAAATAGTAGCGAGAGGGTTTTAGGGTACGATCCAGAATCATTTGATTTCTTGACAATTTGATTGAAATCAAAAATTGTATAAAACAATTTAAACATAAACAAGGCTGACCATACATTACAGTAATTTTGATTGACTGAACCTTCGATTATATAATAATTGTATGATCAAAAGTCATATGACTTCCAATCATATGATCTAATCGAGGATAGTACCAGCGAGGGGGGTAGAGGGATACGCAAAGCGCGCCCACTTGCCCCCGAGCGCGGTCCCTCCGAGTTTCAGGCTCTGTGTGCACTGCACACGTCATGTATTTGCTTTTTTTTATATAAGATAGTCTCTTGTTCCGATCGTAAGGATACCACGGGATGTAGGCTAAATACCATGGATGCTTATCATACACGCGCAACCTGGTCAACGGCGCGGGAATTTCACGTGCTACTGACGACTCCGCACTTACGAGTGAGAAACTCTACCTTTAAGATCACTCTAGTAGCCTTTCGTCTGCGTATCATTTATGAGAACAGTCTTATGTTGATATTTATTCTTTGATATCATCTGCTATGTCTTACTATCCATATTCATCGCTTCCGGCAAGCGGCGATAACATTCGCCTGCTTCGATTGCTACCAAGTGAAAACAAGGCTGGACCATTACATTGCGAGCTTTGTGATTATTCTCTACGAAGTTCAAGTTTACGAACTCACTTGTACGAGGCTCTATTCTATGTATGGGGTGATCCAAATAATACTTTATCTATTTGTGTAAATAAGAAACAGTTTCAAGTCATAGTGAACCTATATGCTGCACTATCACATCTTCGAGATTACTCTTTGGAAAGAATCATCTGGATAGATACTATTTGTATTGATCAAAATAATGTAGAAGAGTGGAGCCAGCAAATTCAGCTTATAGCAAAGATTTACAGCAGCGCACACTGTGTTGTAGTTTGGCTTGAAGAGGAAACAGTAAATATAAGGGGGGCACTTGAGTATATACAGCTTGCTATTAATGAAGAGCTTGTAGAGCACTCGAAGGAAGAGGTAAAGCGGCAACAACGCGTACTCAATCTTCTTCAAAATCCATGGTTCCAGCGCATCTGGGTAAGGAACATATTCTCAGCTATAGTTGTTGAACAATGTTGACATTCTTACTTCAGGTTCTTCAGGAGATTACCGCAGCCCAAAATGTTGTAATCATGTGTGGCTCTGCGATTATTGATGGATACATATTCTGCTTAGGGATGCAATCCTTAGATCTCCCTTATTCGGATTCTCTAGAATTGCAGACTATTCCTTCAATTATCCACCTAATAGAGCGCACTGATTTCCGACCCAAACTTACAGCAAACTTGTCAGAGAGGTTCTCCCTGAATATATGATCTTTACCTGAATTGATAGATATATTTCATACACGTCAAGCTACTGATAGCCGTGATAAAGTATTTGCTTTACTTGGTATGAGCTCTAACGATCACAAAAAGGCTAGCTTGCAGCCCAACTACGAGACTTCGTAGGAAGTGATTTTCAAGCAACTTGTCAGGCTCGTCCTCGGTACAGATATATCCGTTAAGACTTCTAGTCAAAGAGCAGTGATCAAATGTAAGGGCATTATTATTGGCTTGATATCCTCGGTAAAAAGGGAATGCAAATAGTATGTAAATATCACTTCTAGAATCGAAGCTCGAGACTTAAGTGGTACAATGGAATGGACCATTCAGGCTTCGGCGAAACTTATCCAAGAGCATGATATCATCTGCCTTCTATATGGGGCTTCAAAACCCACGATAATCAGATTGTATAAGGATCACTTTGCTGTGGTTGTGATCGCGGCAACTCCTTTGAACGTGCTGACCCGTTATAAATGGCCTCAGCTTTTACAATCAAAGACACAATTCTTGCGGGATTTTGTACTTGTCTGGGACTGGGAGAGTTCCTGTAAAAATTTGCAAGATCATGGAGAATATGAGGCCTTAACAAAGACATTCAGTCAAGCGTTAGTGTTTTCAAGAGTAGAGTTCGAAAGACATTTAAACGAAGCAATTAGATTGTGGAACGATATAGCGATACTGGATGACTTGAAAGAATACAAAGAAGCAGATGAGAGACTTATAGCAGCACAAGATGAGTACTATTTGGCAGCATTTGGTAAAATGCCATTGGCCTATGAGTCTAGTAGTGAATACGGTCGGACGATTCTGGCATTCGCCGCTGGGAAAGGGCATGAAGATATAGTCAAACTGCTACTTGACACGATTCATCCAGATGTAAAGGATGGGCAAGGTGGTCGGACCCCGCTGTCGCTTGCTACTGCGAATGGACATGGAGCTGTTGTGAAGCTACTACTTGCTACTGGCCAAGTTGAAGCTGATTCGAAAGACAATCAGCATCGGACGCCGATATATTGGGCTGCTAAGAATGGGCACGAGGTTGTTTTTGAACTATTACTCGCAGCTGACCAGGCCAAAGCTAGCTCAAAGGACAAATCTAACTGGAAGCCAGAATTATGGGATACAAAGCCCTGGCGTAAGGCTGCTGTTAGGCCAATCTTAAGATAAGAGGTTCTCTTCTAGTTCAGAGAACCTCTTACATGTTAAGTGAGGGTTACTAATATGTTATGTAGCGCTTACAAGATCTTTTTATTATATAATAATATTAACAATACTTAGCAATATTACTCAATATGATTCTTAAAGAGAACTATCATCTATTATAAAAGCAAGATATAAGGGCTCAAGTAGAGTACTTTGTAAACTAAGAAATTTAGACGTAAAAGAACAAGTAATAGATATATCTTCGTACTATTGAACATAATCATTTTATAATATAAGAAACAATTCGTAATATTGAATATTATATTCAGTACAAGAGCAAATCTGAATCGAAAAGTTGATGAGTTTCTGAAAGGCCTTAAATTTACAATATATGTTGTTAAAGTAAGAGTAGTAGGACAGTAGTTGTATGTATTAATGACTATATAGATTGACTTATTAGACTAAAGAGATAAACTACAAAATGGAAGATATATATATGAATACACAGACCACAATTCATATGATATGTCATGTAGCCTATATCCTATATTTCCAATATGTGTTGATATTGAATAAAAAAATAGGATTGTTCACGAGTAGTAGAGCTGTTTGTGTCTTTGAGAAGAATGATACATGTGGGGGATCTGCATTTTATATACTTTTCGATATGACGTGACGCTTTTGAACCGAAGAATTAGTTACCCGAGTAAGTTGAGCTAAAGATCTTATTAATGATCTAGGCGTTTAAAATCTACATTTTACATCTTGTATCTTTTGATTTCGTTGTGATGTTTCCAGTGAGTGCAGAAATTTATGTACTAACAATGGAATAATGGAATCAGAGCAAGTTTAGGAATGATTGTTAACATGCTCGGAAAAACAAAGTCATCGTGCGACGACGCTACTGAAGTCTTGTCGTCATCATTCCTGTCAACAACAACAACAAATCCCGAATATGCAAACTGTCTAATAAATACAACACAATGTAACTAACTTACTTTTCAAACCTTCTTCCAGAAATGCGAATGTCCATGTTGATATCTTAAAATTCCAATGATTTGATTCTTCGCATCAATCAAATCAAAATGCCTCTCGACGCTCGTTCTCCTGTGATTCTACACTGCCTTCAGAATCTCTTCCTCATTGCGCTTTGCGCAGCCTTCACTCCTCTTCTAACATCGATAGCTGTACTATCTACCCTCATATCCCCCCTCATCACCTCAAAACAAATCCAACACCCCCTCAAATGGCGCAAAAACTCTAAATCCTCTCCCCGCACAATCCTAGTAACAGGAGTAGGAATGAGCAAAGGCCTCAGTATTGCGCGCTCCTTCTACCGCGCAGGCCACCGCGTCATCGGCGCAGATTTCGAACCCTACTATATCCCCGTCTCCGGACATTTCTCCAAATCACTCCGAAAGTTCTACCGTCTGCGAAAACCGGGGGGAAATTCAGGAGCGGAGGAATATACTAGGGATATTGTGAATATTGTTGAGAAAGAAAAGGTGGACTTATGGGTATCGTGTTCGGGCGTTGCGTCTGCGATTGAAGATGGAGAGGCAGCGGAGATGGTGCAGCGGAATACGAAATGTGCGGTGGTGCAGTTTGGGGTGGGGTTGACGGAGACGCTGCATGAGAAATTCTCGTTCATTAAATATACGATGGAGTTGGGCTTGAATGTACCGCTTACGTATAAGATTCATTCGTGTGAGGAAGCTTTGGAGATCTTGCATCCGGAGAATGGAGAATTGGTGGACAAACAGTTTATCATGAAACCGGAAATGGTCGATGATAGTGTGAGAGCCGATATGACTCTACTTCCCTCTCCGTCACGCACAAAAACAGAAACTCATATTCAAAAACTCAACCCCTCACTAAAAAGACCATTTGTTCTTCAACAATATATCAGAGGCAGAGAATACTGCACCCATAGTATTGTTCTCAAAGGCCAAATCCACGCATTTGTCTCATGTCGCTCTTCAGATATGTTAATGCACTACCAAGCTCTTCTGCCTTCATCAGCTCTCGCAAAAGCCATGCTTCACTACACTACTCTCTATATCCAGCGCGCCGCAGAAAGAACTCCTAATTCCCCCATCACCGGACATTTCTCTCTCGATTTCCTCATCGATGAGGAAATTGCTCAGAACGCAGAGGGCTTTCTCCATCCTTCATCTAAGGAGATCGAGAAATTGCAAAAAGAACTCTTTCCTATTGAATGCAATCCCCGCGCGCACACAGCGGTGGTTCTACTCAATGATTCTGCGGAAGAAATGGCAGAGGCTTATTTATCACTATTAACCGACAACAGCACGAATGGAAACGGAGATACATCTCTAACCGCTCTTCAAGGAAACGAAGATCCAATAGCTCCTCGTTCCCAAGCCGTTAATGGGGGTTATTATTGGATCGGTCATGATTTCATCACAAAAGTCCTTCTCCCAATATACCACTTCATCAGCTTCCAAAAGGGAATCACGAATCTAGTGAGTGAGTGGTGGGAATTCAGTAAACATGTATTACTGTGGAAAGATGGCACGTATGAGATTTGGGATCCTTGGCCAGCCTGGTGTTTGTATGTGATGTTTTTGCCAGGATGTTTCTGGGCGAGTTTGTGGGAGAGGAAATGGTGGAGTAGGTGTAATGTTAGTACGGGGAAGTTTTTTGGGGTTTGAGGGGTGTTGATGTTGTGAGGGTGCGAGGATGCGAGGGTATGATGAGGATATGATGGTACGAGAATTACTGGTTTTGAAGAAGAGGTCTCAGATACCATTTGTAGACTGCAGTCCTAGGAAAAAAAGTTCCTAATTTCCAGATCTAATCGGAAGATTCGATGGATTTGAACTGTGCAATGACTTTCTCTTCAGATATTATACCACTAGTTAGAATCAAGGATTAGAGCCAAAATTTCTCAATTGATCTCACAATCCGGAGCATGACATCCCCAACCCTATTCGACTTCCAGGCTCAGATGATTCTGCAGATGTGAAGATAGAAAATCATAATACATAGAGATGTCCGAGAACTCATAGTCTACGAGTCGTAGAGAGTTGACTGCAATCACAATGTATGATTACCTAATTGTTTTATACCTCGAAACCTCAAAATTTAGAATACCATCCGCCTCTTTAACTCCTCGCTTCTCATACGAGTATTCTAGTATATATCATCCCTTCCTCCTTTCCTTCCTTCCTCTTTTCCTTCCTTCCTCCTTTTCTCCCTTTCTCTATTCACTCTCAATCCTCAACCCCCGAATCCAAACTCCCTACTTCCCTCGTCTCGCTTGAAAGAAGTTCGTTCATCAGAATAAATGCATCTGAATAAACAACCCTGCTATTACCTACCTACCTACCCAGCTAGACTAGATGCGCCTCATGAGACGTACCAGATGTATGAGTGAGTAAACAAGCTTATCTTTTTCGTTTATATTTTTATGAATCTTTTGGAGGATGTGTGAGAGAGAGAGAGAGAGAGGAAAAGAGAGAGAGAAAAAAAGGAAACCCAGATCTCCTGATTCCGATTCTATTTATAAGGAATCAGAATCACTTACTCACTCATTAATGAGATAGTCAATTCTTTTTGCACCCACTCACCTACCCATCTCCCATCTACCTACTAACTCATCCTCTCTCTCAAGATGGTATCTATATATCTATATACCTATATTTTACATTGAATCTAGATAGAGCTTCTCGATAAAAGCATACGGAGATAGGTAAGAGGTTCTCAGAATAGGTAAGGATCGCTCAGAGTAAGCTACCTAGGCCAATCTTACACAGTGGGTATACGGACTAGATTAAATGAATCTTCACTCGATCCTTTTACGCGCTTCTTCTAATACCTACATTTAGATGATATAGGCATTAGACTATCGTGGCTAGCTCTTCTGATTCAACTACCCTATGCTGTGCAGGTACACAAACTACCTAGCTGGTTGTCGTGAAGTGAAGTGAGTGAAGACAAATATATATATAATGTAAAATAAACAGTATGTACAAAGGCTCTTTCTTATCCTAGCATATGAAGATATTCTTACAAAAACAAGATACGTGTCCAAAATCTCTCATCTAAAGTTCTAAAAATCCTCTAGAGCCCTACTCTCTCACCCCCCTCCCCCATCTCACCATCGCATTCAATCTACTCTCTCTCTCTCCCCTCTCACCCCCAGCTCCCCAAACTCCCTCCTCAACCTTTCCCTCTCCATCTTCTCCAACTTCTGCTTCACATCAACCACCAACTTTGCCAACTTCCTCGTCCCCTTCTCCTCCAAACCCTTCTCCAGCTTCGCCAATTTCTTTCTTGTCTTCCTTTCATCCGCTTCTCGTTGCTCCTGTTCCTTTCGCTGTATCTCTTTCCACACCTCCAACTGCTGTTTAGCATGTTCATCACACTCCCTCTTATCATATCGATGAAAAACATCCGTGGTCCAGAAATCCGCTCTCCAATCCCAAACACGAGCTCCTGATCCATACTCCCTCAGAAATGCTCTGAGCCAATCATCCGTTTTGACCATTCTTAACTTGTGGCCTCTGATCTCGGGTAATTCGTTGGGTCTTCTATCCATATGTCGTAGTTTATTCGCTTCGGTTTCTCGTGACAAGATGATCGAACCATACATAGTACCCATTCTCGATTGTTTGACATATCCTTTTATGGCTGTACATCTTCCCTTGAAAGCTTCTACCAATTCTTCATTCGTTGTGCCGAGGGGAATTCCTATAACCTTGAGACTGTTCTCGACATTCTTTTTGATTACCTTTGGATCTAAATATGTTGGTAACCCATAAATACTTTGCGATCGTTCGTGTAGTCTCGCTTGACGATTTGCTATCCTCATCTTCTTCTCTTCCTCTTGAGCCGGATCGATCTTAAACGGGAGCCCAACATGATTTGAGAATTCTGCCAACCTTTCATTATATTTACTGTCTAGATCCATCCAATTGGCCCAACCTTCAAGACGCTTGGTACCACAATTCACACACTGGCGATTATAGATACTGTTTTGACAACCACATCCTTCCGAATTACATGTCCAAACATCAGAGCGTTGAAAAAGACCATCATCAGATGGTTGTGGGAAACCTCTATCACGTTGATGGTATTCGGTCGATTGGTTGTCAGACCTTCCAGTCCACGTGAATGAACGACTTTTGGGTTGAGAAAAAGGAGTATTATCAGATTCCTGTGCAAAGTCTGTACTATTCTGTGTGTCTTCAGTCGGTTGGTAACCACTCATTTGGATGCCCCTATAATTAAATCCTCTGGCTTGAGAATCAGGAGAATTGCGGTTGAGAGATTTGTTCAGAAGATCGGCATTTATGGAATTGAAAGCACTTGTGACACTCAAATGGTATCTGATCGTTGGGTCATTAGATGCGGGTGAAGAGGCTTCTGACGAATCATGACTTGTAGTTTTCGAAATATCCAGATTACTATCAATCACCGAGTCGTTGATAGAAGATGAAGAGGTCTCAGGCTGAACAAGATCCGAGACTTCGGAATCGTTCAGATCTTCCTTGACTTCAGGAGCTGAGACCTTAGATCCACCGCCCGGAGTAAAATTCAAAATTTCTGATAATCTTCCAGTAATTGGACTTGTCAATTTTACCGGTATCTTCTGGAGTGGAGTCGAAAGTCTCTCTGAAGGTTTTTCTGGAGTAGAATCTTTTAAGCTTGAATCGGGTGTTCTTTTGTCCTTGTCTAAAGATCTGGATGACGCTGACGGCAGCTCCAATCGTTTAATGGTTATTTCATCGAGAAGACGGGCTAACATAGGTTCTATCTGTTGAAGATCCGGCGTAGGTGGTGGGGCAACGTCCTCACAAGACATGCACACAGCAGTCGCATAATCTCCATCATGACTTATGCTCATCGGTACTATCTGGTCCTCCTGTCCTGCTGCTGATTTAATGAGTGTGACGGGTGCTCTAGACCTAAGGTTATCCAGAGATGGGCTGTCAATTGTAATGTCGTGGAAATTCAATTTCCTCTTGCTAAATGCTTTCTTCGCTGCTTCTTTCGCCGCAAAACTGGACAATGTGGAGTTAGCCATAGCCTGTTCTAGGAATTTTGACTTCAATAAACTTACCGGCCGGCCACAAATCTCGCAACTCCTTGAACATTTTCTTTCAATTGAAGTAAAATTGATTCCTCTTCCTCTTTTGTCAATTTTTTCAGATCTTCTTGCACGCCATAGGTAGGCCATATCAAAGAACCAACAGGGTTATCATTCGCGGCAGTACTATTCAGCAAAGGCGTCTCTTTCGGCGTAACGAGTCCTATCAACGCCTCCAGGCTTTTCGCCTTCCATCTTTCTTGCTTTTCTATTTTCCCTTGAATGAATTCCCTTCGTTCCATAAAATATAGGTATTCAATCAATGGCAATAATCTCGGTCGATACCACACCTGCTCCTGCGGAGTGAATATCCTTCTGATAAATCGATGTGCATATTTCGATTGATGCTTCGTTAGGATATCCTGAATGCGACTGATCCTGCATATGTCGGTTCCAATGTTAACAGGGAATGGGAATGCTCGTGGCATATTGGGTAAAAGTTGGTCATATAGGTGCTGTATAGTAAATTTGTCTCATAGTGGCGCTACACATGTCGCTCTTCATCTGCAACGACATGAGGGGAATTGTATCTATCGAATTGTGTTATCGAAGGTTTTTTCTCCCCAAAGTTTCTTATCCGATATAGAAGCTCGGCCCCACTACGCGAAAACACCTGATGAGACGGATTTCCGCGTCTATTAATAACCTTCATGGCTTCCAACTTGTGAAAGTGTATGGACTTATTATTGCTACTTTGCTGGGGCTTAGTACCTATTGATCAATTCATCGAGAATAGCAGTCATTATTATAATTAGCTGTGCGCTAGAAGTATTAACAGTTGAAAGACTTTAATCACTATAGATCTTCAACTTCTAACCTGCCCGAAAGTCACTCAATTATTTTAGATGGCATGAGGTCATCAAGACAAATCCAGTTGCAAAAATCCAAATAAAGGAGAATGATTTAATTTTGATGCATGCACAGATTCAATTTGTCTGATAGCACTGAACCTAGAAGTGTGATAGATTTCGCATTATCTGTCAAACAACCAAAAGAAAAAATAATAATGGAAGAATATCCCCCAAATCCATGCGTAACACCTATTGACCCAGAGGATCCCCATGACATGATACAACAAACTTCCCGTACTATTTTAAAGTCCTCCTGCGTCAAGTTAAGTTTTCAGATTTCGACTAACCCTCGTGATATTAAGATATCCATGAACGATTTGTACCTAGGCAATGATTGAAACCGCAAGAGCTCAGTCATTTCCATCAATTTAGTGGTCGTCCAAAAGAGGGGCTCTCTCTTGGTCCTCAGAAGCGAATGGAGTTTCTCTTCTGAATGAAATCTCCTTGCCGAAAATTCCAGGAACAGCAACTATCAATGTAGCAAGGAAGAGAGTACCCATTATGGTAAAAGCAAAGATCCACTGAAGAGCGAATACTTTTGTGAAGAATTGGCCAACTCCGATGGCTGCCGTGATGATACTAAGGGCAAATCCCATGGTGTAATCCTAATACCCAGTCAGTATTTCTAGAAACTTTGTGGTTCATACTTGGAGTTTAAAATCATTTAACGTACCTTGTAAGCAGCAAGGAAGAAGAGTCCATATACTAAGATACCCCAGATTGCAACATTTGCTATGATACGTGCAGGAAGGTTGTGAGCTCCAACGGCAATAGCTCCGTTCCAATATAAAGCTACAAATGTCCAGGCGAGTGGACCAGAGGTAGCGGGCATATGAATGAATCTTGGGGTGGTGTTATGACGGAAGTAGAGAGAGGAAAGATTGAAGAAATTGATGATCAACATAATCTCAGCCCATACGAAGTGAGATCGAACGAACAGCATGACGAATGCAAATTGCAAGAGATTGTTCAGAATGAAATGACTTCCAACTGATGCCGCGGCGTTGACATGTTCAACCTCGTCGCTGAAGAGGTGAAGGACATATCCAATTTGAAGAATGAAGAGGAACAACCTAAGATTTTGTTAATAATGTAAGCTCTCGGATGTTGTACGATAGAATCGTACCAGTAAAATGAAGCGATGAAAGCATTCATAGCAAATGGTGTGTGGTGTATCTTATTCTGCTCCCAAATGGTATGACGCCAACTGTGCTTGTCATCTTGAGGTGCGTGGAAGTTGTAGTAGAAGGTGACCACTACCATCAACAACCAGGATATAATTGTACATATTTTATATGTCCAGATTGCTTGAACTGGATGGGTATCTCGTCGCGCGAATGGATTCGCTGTGTGCCATACCGTTAGTCTACAGATATGATGGAATGGATGTTGGAAGAGAAAGTACCTTGCGCAAATGAAGGACTCATCGTGAAACTGTGCAGGCTGGGTCTGCGAGAATCGAGAGAACCACGTAGGATGTATGGATATGAGTTCGTTAAGGTTCGTTGACTGTGTCAAGAAAGTAGGTGGAGTTGATTCAGAAGGAGGCTGATTGATGAAATTTATCTTTAGTAACTGCAGTTGAAAAGAGGGGAAGGGACAAACAAGATCTTACGTACCAAGTATGAGCGACGGGCAAAACAAAGCAAGATGGGTATCTGGGTATCTTCGGTCTCTGGAGTATCACGCGTTGGTGTTACGAAAATTGGAAAGAGTAGTCTCGTTAATTGAGCTTTAGCATTATTCACAACTTCAGCAGAATAATAAATGAAGTTTGACTTTAATTTTTGAAGGGAAGGGAAGGGAACTAGAGTAGTAGCTTGCCTGCCTACCTAACCACCTACCTATATAAACCTGAGGAATGGGAAATCAAGCTTCTATTCGAGTAGCAAGCATGACGTATGGGAAGACGGGGAGGGTACCCTTGAAACTACTAGTACTAACACTAAAAATGCGTACGATCTATGATTTACCCCGCACTCACAAGCACCAAACAAACTCAAGCGATCCTATCACTCATTCTATTCGAAACTTGGATTATCGTCCTCATACGAGGATTGGTCTACGAGGTGACTGAGGTGGTCGAATATCAATGATTTTCACTGGCAATGTGATACAATACTGGGCGGAGCGAGACGCGGTGGCCAATTAAGAAAAAGGAAATACGCGGAAGGATACTACTAACAAGGTGCCTACTGTACCAGTACATGCACATGGAAGATACTCCGTGTGGTACTGAGTATGCAATTGTGGAATTCCCGTTGCATAATACCATTGAAAACTTGTCCATTCACGGGTCAGCCTTCTGAGCCGTACTCAAGTTTTGATGAATGTAGCAGTTTGGCTGTCTAGTAACCATCAATCAAAAGGCATGCTATCAATCGCTACTGTCTAGATGGTATTAGATATGCATTCACCCTGACTGACTAACCGAATAACTGACTGGAAATATTGGTATGAAATATGAATCTTTTCGAGTGATTTGATATATGCAGTAATGATGACCAACCTGACAAGATCAGGAGTCAATCTCGGATACAAATAGGTGTTGATAAAGGGGGAGAGAGATTCGCGTTTGACGTATTCAACCGGAGCAAACCTTCCAACATGTAATATGTAGTAGGCTTGTATAGGCAAGTGCCTCTCGTGACATTATTACAGGATTATGAATAGTTACCTAACTTAAATATATATTTTCTACATGTGCCTTCGGACAAGCAAAACTGTTGCACCATAGCACCATACCATGTGAGTTACATGTTTCACCATAATACCTTACAATGCTGGCTATTTGTCTTGCCTACCTGATGTGAGTGATTTCGTATATTCAATAACATTGAACATCGGAATACACTTTCCAAAATCGATTTTTCAATAAACTCTTGATCACCACATTAGAAATCAATTGCGGCTTGGTCATAAAAGGTAGAAAGTTAATAGCAATTATGAAAGTTCAGAAATATAATCAGCTCAAAAGCGTGACACCAGCCACATTGTTTTATTCGGAATCTAGGGAAGCTAATCCTTAATCCTTGGATTGTCTAAGGTTATCTATCACCAGCTCCATTCGTTCAGGTACCAAAGCTCTTATCAACATATCTCGTACACCGAATTACAACATATCATCAAACATTCCGAACATCCATCATGAAGCTCACAAATTTGTCACTCTTAGCTCTGTCGGCATCTCTTGCATCTGCAAGATTTGTTGAACAACACGAAAAGGATCAAGTTATCCTAAACTCTAATGTCGTGGATAATGAGCGTTATCTGATCGAGATCGCCCCTGGCAAGCAACAATGGGTCACAGAAGAAGAGAAATGGGAATTGAGAAGGGTATATATACTGTGCAACCCAGATAAACCTTAGCTAATATCGTGAAGAATGGACAGAACTTTATGGACATTACGGAAACTCCAGAACTTGGTACCTTCAAGGCTTCATCGGTCAAGGCGAAGTTTCCATCAAAGCCAACTCTTCAGAAAGACCTCAAACCGCTACTTAAAGACTTGAACAAGTCTAATATGCACGAGAACCTTAAGACCTTCACTAGTTTTCACACCAGATATTATAAGTCCGACTATGGTCGACAATCCTCAGAATGGCTCCTGGAGCAAGTTCAAGGGTTGATCAAGGATGCTGGAGCCGATAAATACGGGGCTAACGCTCGTCATTTCAAACATTCATGGGGACAAAATAGTATCATTGCTACAATTCCTGGACAGAAGAACTCGACCGTTGTCGTAGGCGCACATCAGGACTCTATAAACCTCTTCTTACCTTCTATTCTATCTGCCCCCGGAGCTGATGATGATGGAAGTGGAACTGTGACTATTCTCGAAACCCTTCGTGTATTGCTTACATCCAAGGATGTCATTGAAGGAAAGGGAGAGAACACTGTTGAATTTCACTGGTAGCTGACCCTCTTCTTACTATACCAACCCAATCGATCAGTTGCCTTGTATTCACATGCATGATTCTAACATTTAATCAGGTACTCGGCTGAAGAAGGTGGCTTGCTCGGCAGTCAAGCCATTTTCTCCGAATATGAGAAGACTGGTCGAGATATCAAGGCAATGCTTCAACAGGATATGACAGGATACACCCAAAAGACTTTGGATGCTGGAGAGCCAGAGAGTGTTGGTGTGATCACTGATTTTGTCGACCCTGATTTGACAGATTTTATCAAAAAGATCGTTACCGAGGTACGTTGCTTACACTAAGCATTGGGAGTCATAGTTTCTTGTTTCTCTGCTTATACGATTCTAGTACTGTGATATTCCATATGTCGAGACAAAGTGTGGCTATGCATGCTCTGACCATGCTAGCGCTTCAAAGGCTGGGTATGCCTCTGCTTTCGTCATTGAGAGCGACTTCAAGTATTCCGATAACCATATCCATACTTCGGATGACTCCATCAAGTACTTGAACTTTGACCACATGCTTCAGCATGCTCGTTTGACTCTTGGTTTGGTTTATGAGCTTGCATTTGCAAAGCTATGAGTGGCTTTGTATCGTATAATTGGTTGTTTCACACGTCATCAGAGATGATTATATTGGATTATTTGTATTTACAAGAGAATTTGGAAGGCATTATATTGGGCGGAAGCATCTATCAGTAATCTATATTGAATATCTGGTGGCTGTAAGATTTACATGTGTTATGCATTGAGATTATGCAAGAAATATATCAGGGTCAGAGGTGCAGGTGGCTTCAATTCAATTACCTAATTATTCAGAAAAGGAGTCAAGAAACCAAGTGATCAATTCGACGATTGAAGTCCTCGAAGCGCGGTACACCTACAGTGTTATCACTACTAGGTACTTCCAAATCGACCAATTCCTAATCTTCTACCCACCGCGTTCGATGATGGCACGATTCAATTGATTCATGCATGATTGGTTCGAAGTGGATTACCCTGTGCGGCCGTGCCTTATCGGACGTCAGCCGTCACTTCCTTACTAGTCTGGTAGATAGGTATTCATATGACTCCTATCCGATCAATCTATATCTCTCTCCTGCTGCGTGTATACTTAGCAGGTAGATAGACAGCTCTTCTTCTTATTAACAGCTCTTTCATTCGGATACCTGTCATCTTCAGAACTTCATCTTTATAATATCTCTTCCAAATTTCAATCAGACAGATTCAAATATTACTTTCCTCAATTCCTTATCTTGAATCAAAATGGCAATCTATTCATCAGTCCCGCCACCCGCACAACAGGCTTCCGGTTTAGCAGGTCCAGATATCGAAGCCTGGACGGTGTCTGCTTTAGAATCACTCAATGTTTCTCCTACTGCTCGCGGTACTGGAGTTACACTCTCCATTCCTCTCGAACAAGATGAGCTCCCCAAAGACGCGACACCCTCAAGGCCCATTGCCTACAAACCTCGCAAAGAAGTTGTGAAACGCGATAGCCAGAAACACAGAGAGACATTGCTGAGGGGAAAGGAGGGCAGTCGTAGACGCCAAAGATGGGAGAACGGTGAGTGCTATTGATGAACGGTGATGTGAAATTGAAGCTGCCACTCATTTGGCATTTCGATCTCAACCATCAAAGCATGCCTTGTCACACAACGCGATACTCGGGAGACTGGGAAAACCGAGTGCGAATGACATTGATTACTGATTTGAATTGCATTCGCAGATCATCTTCTCCATGTTCCAAATGCCCAACCACCACTTCCAAGTGACTGGGAAGTTCGCCCGACCTACCCCGTTCATCACGTACCGTATTATTTGGCTCCTTTGTGGGATGCGGGTGTTCGTCATCGAGCCGAGGAAATTGCTGCTGAAAAGAAATTGGATAAAGCAAGAAAATCTGGTAGCTGTGAGGAGAGAGGTCGTGTCCCGCAAGATTTAAGGCAGAAGCTTAAGAAGAGCAAGGGAGCTAAGAGTCTTTTGCAAGACTTGGAGGAAGAGGTGAGAAAGTTCGTCCAAGAATATGAAGGGAAGCAGAAAATCCTAGGACAGATGAAGGAAGATGAAATGGACAGTGAGGATGAAGAGATTGTGTTCATTGGAAGGAATGGCACAATGAGTGATGAACAACGGAACCTAGTAGAAGAAGAGTTACAAAGAGAAAAATTAGTCTTCGATTCTTTAGCTGATGATACAGGGGCAAGCTTCGGGTATGTTATATTCATAATCGTTTGATAGTTCACTCTAACATTCTTCTAGACGCTGGCTTGTCCATTCTATTGCATCTTACTACGGTCTCACTTCTCGATCTATCACAGTTGGCGATCCCGCTCGTCGCGAGGCCTATGTCGGTATAAAAGAAATGGGTACAGGTGGACAGACTTCTCGTCTTCAACCAGACCTCCCCCGTCCATTGTGGGGAATGATCTGATTGTGGAGGTTTGATGCCAATACTCCTTTCTGCTCCGGTTATCAGTGCCACATTGTGAGCTCATTTTTCGTCTTTTTACATTACTCGGTTTTGCATAGCTATTAGATCAGTAGATGATAGATCTAATCATTATATTTAATACGTTGAAGCCATTTGATCTTTCAATTCACTACATACAATTTATCACGTTCACACCGTATTATCATTGACCTTAACAATAAATCCTTCGTTCTGAGTGAGTTCCGACAAGTGTGCTGATAGGGCCAATAGTAATGTCAATATAGCAGTACTGTTTGTAGTGATATCAATTACTCCAAGCCTAGTCAGGGCGTGCGCTGTCTCAACTCTCGAGCGTGTCTACGGATTTATCTGTTCTTGAGTCAAGTTCATGAGTTTCAGCCTCCGGTCACATATCCGAGGTATTCCTTCCGATGAAACCCCCACTATAAATTATTCAGATCCCGTACTAATTCCGCGAACATATATCTGAAGAGGATTTAAGAGTACAATTAAGAATCTATAAATCCACCAGAAACCCAGACGCATATTTGTGTTTTTTCCTTTCTTTTACTGAAGCATGCGCATATAAGATTATTTTTTCGTAAGCGGCGCATCTTGCAATTTACAGTCATTATGAAACTACGAACTGCATCGGCGCGATCCTTCCGACTCTTATCCGCGAATTCTAGAAGTACATATAAAGGTTCAAGGAATTGGATATGTATAAATCGCTGTGAACTCAGCAGAGAAAATGGAAGGAGATATATATCTGCGATCGCATTGGGACCAAGGAAAACAGCCTCACACTTAGATCCTGCTTCATTAACACCAAGACGTTTACTGGCCTTTCCCGCATCTTTCATTGCAGGGCAGCGAAGGTCTTTGGCAACTGTTCAAAATGGTACATGAACTTTCTGACTAGTATAAAACGTTTGCTAAAGGTGCTGCAGAAAATCCGGATGATCGAGGACCTATGAAGGAATACAATGCGCGCGTTGCATCGGGACAATTGAGGGACGATGAACACCAGAGAGGTCAGCAACATGTATACATATTCACACTCCGTAACAAAGTCTGACGAATTATGCTTCTAGGCATTATACAGAATCTTCAACATCTCCATGACGAATTGCGATATTATAATGCGCCTGCGATTGTTCACCCAACCCTCGAATCTCTTCAACCTCCGCCAACTTCCCTGTTTGGACGTATGTTTGGAAACAAACCCAAAGAATCGGCCTTGAAGGAAATACCAGAGAACCTTCCTCGAGGACTTTATTTATATGGAGATGTAGGAAGTGGAAAGACTATGTTGATGGACATGTTTTATGAGACACTGCCAAGTAGTGTAGCATCGAAAACGAGGATCCATTTCCATAATTTTATGCAGGATGTTCATAAGAGGTTACACAAAATGAAAATGCAGTACGGAAATGATATTGATGCTGTACCTTTTGTGGCAGCGGATATTGCGGAAAAGGGAAATGTGCTCTGTTTTGATGAATTTCAATGCACAGATGTGGCGGATGCTATGATCTTGAGAAGGTATTGTCCTCTTTCTTTTTCGACTAGAATCTTGTTCTTATGCTCATCTTCTCTAGACTTTTGGAATCTTTGATGTCTCATGGAGTCGTTCTTGTCACAACCTCCAATCGTCATCCGGATGACCTTTACCGTAACGGTATTCAAAGAGAATCTTTCATTCCTTGTATCAATCTCCTCAAGTCCCGTCTCCACGTAATCAACCTCGACAGTCCCACGGATTACCGAAAGATTCCTCGTCCTCCTTCCGGCGTCTATCATTGTCCTCTAGACGCTCACGCGCCTACTCATGCGGAAAAATGGTTCCGTTTTCTTGGTGACCCTGAACAATCTACCCCTCATTCAGAAACTCAACATGTCTGGGGTCGCGCAATTCACGTTCCGAAAGTTAGTGGTAAAGCCGCTATGTTTACATTCGATGAGTTGATTGGAAAACCTACTAGCGCAGCTGATTACATTGAACTTATGAGAAGTTACGACGCATTTATCGTTACGGATGTTCCCGGAATGACACATCAACAACGTGATCTCGCTCGTCGTTTTATCACGTTCATCGATGCCGTCTATGAATCTCGTGCCAAGCTTGTCTTGACGACCGCAGTGCCATTGACGCAATTATTTTTGTCAAAACAAGAAATTCAAGATAGCATGAAGAAAGAAGTGGAGGATAAGAAAGGGCAGAAAGAAGTCAATGAAGGAGAAGAACTTGATGATGCAATGAGAATGATGATGGATGATTTAGGTATGAATATGAACATGTTGAAGAATACTAGCATATTTAGTGGAGACGAAGAAAGATTCGCTTTTGCGAGAGCGCTGAGTCGATTGAGTGAGATGGGGAGTCAGCAATGGGTAGAGAGGGGTATGGGGTTAGAGAAAGATGGGGGGAAGAAGGAGAAGGAGGGTTGGCAGAAGGTTAGGAGTAAGAGGTTGGAGGATAGTATGTAGTGAGAGTATGTTTGGAGTGGCTTAGAAGCTGAAGTTGATGCTGCGCGAGATACCAATAATTTGCTGCTTACATGATGAGGGAGGGGCTGGAGGATGGTCAAGATCTATAGTTGGATAGTTGGAGAGAGAGGGGGAGAGAGATTTGTGATCTTTTCTTTGGAATACCACTATATATAGTATATATAAGTATAATAGATCGATCGAAATATCGAAATATACCCACATGCTGATTCGATTCAAGCGTATTGGTATCACTGAAGATAGTGAGCGAGGTGAGAGAATAACTATCTAACAAAACAAATAAGCGAGCTCATTGGGCGAGAAGGGGTATCATTTTTGTATCTCCTCCCACCCCTTTTTTTTGTGTATTATTTCACTTCTATCCTTTTTGAAAGTTCAAAAGCACTTGTGACGAATTCCTCACCTGAGTGGGCAAATTGAAGCATATTTAAGTCTCCCGCCATCACCGGCTTGGCTCTGAGTATTCTTCTGCTTGTTGCAATTTGCGCGAGTGTTGTTCAAGGAAACATCTGGAAGAAATCCAGGATCCACTACGAGCATTAGTTTTTCTTTTTACCTCGTGGATTTTGGCTCAGGATACGAAATTTGGAATATTCGATATACCGCCTTGTCTGTATGATCATACGTATGATATCTAGCCACACATTCTCCATCTCATCAAAATCTGAATTACAAGCAGCTCAAATCCAGATATCTTTAACAACAATAACTCTCTGACTTGAGGAATTTTCCCGCGTTGTACTATTTACAAGTTTACAACTATTGAAGAAGCCACTACTAGGTATGTCTTTCGTATCGATAGTATTTCGACCTCTAGACACTTTCCTTTTTCCAACATCCTATTGAATCTTTTGTTCTTGAACCCCATGCCATGTTGGGATTTATGCATATATTTTTCTTCCTGGTTGTGTTATATTTGATATTTGTATGATGATAAATCTCTGTAGGATTCGTCTATAGGGAGTTCCGAGTTCGTGAAATCGGAGGAGTTTGTGAGATTTGGTTTTGCATTCTTGTGTCCTGATATTGGGGCTAAGAATGAATGAATAGGTTTGGATTTTGGGAATAGTTGATTATGGATTTGTGGGGGGTTTGATGTCATGAAGGGGAGCGGAGCGGAGATTTAGTGTGTAGTTTCTTTGGTGGTGGCTTTTTGGATTGTAAATTTGTAAATTTGTTGTTCTATAGGGTGGGAGATGAGGAGAAGGAAATGGATAGGGGTTGAATGTTTATCTTCCTGTTTAAACTTTATTTCCGTGTTGAGTTTGAACTTTGCTGTGCTGGGGGAACGATCGAAGATAGCATATGGATGTTTGTATTGAGGATTCTAGATCAACCAAGGGAACTGCGAGAATCTCGAGTGATTTACTGGTAGGGAGCAAGAAGTAAATGGGCTTTTGATTTTCCTAGATTGTATACACGTTTATGGGAAGATACGACAGATTTGCGATTGTGTAAAACGATCTTAAGGATTAATACCTCGTGAATATCAACGATGCCATGATTAACTTTCCATTCCCAATTCCCAATTCGCTCCCCCCTTTCTTCAAAGCCCAACTAAGCACTCTCCCCTCTCTCAAACATACCATCCACCCATCTCCATCCCTATTCCATCCCTCACACCCTCCACGCTCCCAACAAATAATTCTGCACATCCCTCAAAACCACCTCCTCAACCCTAAATCCCGTCATCCCATTAAACACACCACAAAACGTTCCCGGTGTAATCTCCGTCCCCGTCCTCACCGCCTCCTTCTTCAACACTCTCCTTATCCTCGCCGTATGCCTCTCATCATGCGCTCTCATCCTCCCCGCCACAACCGGCATAATATATTTTTTAAACCTGCGCAAAGTGAGTTGCATCCCAAGATGCGCATTAAAAATCTCAAGCGCTTTATTCCATCCGCACGCTCCGAAATATATATGCGGGAGTACCGTACAGAAAATTTCGGTAAGCTGCGAGGATAGTTCCCCATCATATTCTTGATGCATATGCATGTGGACTTCCCTCTCCGCCATTTCACAAAAGGATTCAGTCAGAAGCAGAACATGCATACCCAACTCATCTCCCAATTCAAAAACCTCAGCTTGTCGCATCAAGATTGAAAAATTCCCCAAACTTGCCACGAAACCCACATTCTGGAACTTCAACTACGCATCTCGCATCGTCAAACCGGAATGCCAGATTTGCGCCAGCAGCGCATAGAGAAATATGAATGACGGAGTGCCGTTTGTGGCGGTTTTTCCTTGCTCCAGTGCGATGATATCGATTGCTCTTTGGAAAGTGTCGAAATCATATTGGGGGAAAGATTTTCGAGGGCGTTGAAGAAGGTTTGGAAGGTGTCGGATTCGGATTGAGATGATTCGTTGGTGGTGTTGAGGAACGGGAGGGGTTCATTGGGATGAAGATAGGGATAGTGTTCGTGATGATTGAGAAATGTACTGATGGTTTCGATTTCGGGAGTTTGGTGGGCTTGGGCGAGACCGCTCCAGTCGATTGTGCTTTTGAGGAATAGGTTTCCCGTAGTTGAATAGCTGGTGTAGATGGTGAGATGAGGGGGATTTTCTTCGAGTGAATCTTCGGAATTATCTGGGTTATTGTTTGTCTCTGAAGATCTGGAAGGATGATTCGTTGAGGATTCTTGAGGATGTTTCGTGAGAAACTGGGAGGTTTCAATGTGAGTGCTGGAGATGGTGTGATGGATAGGTGTAGTGAGGAATGTTACGTGTTTGGATATGCGATCGAGTTTTAAAGGAGAGTGAGCGGTATCGGAAGGGTTTGTTCTTGAGAAGTTCTTAACTCCATGTTTGGAATTGGAGAGTTCTGCCATGGGTATCGGAGGTTCAGAAACACTATCCCTTGAACTTCCTTCAGATGTACTCATATCGTCTTGATAAATCTCTTACTGTAGTACAGAATCTTTCTGAAGCTTTCCTCTGAATCTTGAATTTTTTTTTAAGAAAAAAGAGAAACAAGAAGAAAGCCAAATGTAACCCAGTTGCTCCTTTTAAGTATATCAAATCCAAGTATCCAGTCATATTCAGACCCAAATTCTCAATTAAAATGGTCAGTATTCGAGTATCCAAAACATTTCCTATGTTTTCGAGTCATCATTACCAAGGACACTCTCAAGAATATGTCTACAGTTATAGCATTATCTGATTATGACATGTTCTTACTCTCTCAAATGGAAATCCTGATAGTAAGTTGGAAAACTAATTTTTCTGCACATACTCGCAGAGTTCAGATAGTAGACTACTGATGTTTTTGACGGAATTTGTAATCTTGTAATCAATGTCTGGTGGTATTTTCTTTTGTACAATGGACTACAATGTGTTGTATGTAATGCAAAATTGATGTTCGGAGCGTGAATGGATGGGTGAGGGAACGGTGGATAGAGTGGCTGAGTTTGAAGTTTATATGATAGATAAAGAGTATGAGTGCACAAGGAAGTTTTTAGTATTTGGTTGGTTATTTTGAACGTCGGTTCGACTAATGAGGTTTTCGGGACCTCGTTAAACTTATAGTCTATGGAAATATTTACTATTTGTGATTATATAAGATATTAATAAAAGATACCCAACTATGTGCCACTATGTATACAAAGTCCCTCACTTGCGGGAGCAAATGGAGGATAGTTAGCACAGGAGAAGAACTTGAGTCGTACCTTCATACTACGCTGGTTGTAAAAGGAACACGGATAAAAAGATAAAAAAAATATTGAGAAGTCAAAAGAGAGAAAGTTGTAATTTTCGCGGTACCCTACTATTTCCTTACCGCAGTTGCAAGGTTAAAGAACTGAGAGTTCGAGAGAGCGGAACATCACAGCATGTAGGAAAGGAATGATTAAATTAATTCTTTAATAAAACTGTCTATTAGGTGTGTTGAAGAGACATTTATGTCATAAGAGCTGTTCCTTATTTGAAAACATGAATACGCCGGACTTTGAGAACCCCCATCAGATCAAACCGTTTTCCTTCCATACTCGTAGATATTCACAGCTTACAGAGTTAAAAAATTCCCTCGTATCAGTCTCCCGATACTTGAAATGAATATGCCATAAAAAAGAAAATTCGTTACTTCGTGCATTACCCCTTCCACATATAAATGTGAATTCGTAAAAATCATTATCCTGACAGTCGATTCAACGTCGCATTTTATATCGGACACTTCTTAAAAAGCAAGACCATCTCAAATTCGCCCATTTTAAAATTACAAAAACAACAAGCCAGTCAGACCACAGAGTCTAAAGTTAATTTTAGATTTCCACAAGAGGCGAGTATCTCTGGCATGTGTACATCGCTTGCGGGCGAGCGTTGGCTTCTGCGAGGATTTTTTGAGCGAGTTCTTGTGCAGCATTGATTCTCTCGATTGCAGACCTTTCGTAGATTTGAATGAGTGGTTGGGCTGGAGATAAAGGTTCCTCATGAAATTGAATCAATGGGACGGCTGAAGAGGGAGGGACTTTGATATTTGATGGCAATGTTCTTCGTTGCATGAGTGGCGAGAACTCTGTTCGCGAAGTCTGGAAACTTTCACCAGAATCCGATGTCTCGGAAAGATTACCGCATGTAATGAAATGTCTTTCCCGGGTAGCAGAATTGATGAAGAATGTTCCAGGACAAGCTTCGCAGATGAATGCATGCTCAGTCGCGTAATGTGCGGCAGCTGCGTCGGAAGTTGGAAAGGTTTCAGTACATTGAACACAGCCGAAGACTGGTCTTAGGGTATGCATCTTGGCTCTATGTGCTTGAAGTTGCGGGTCCTCTCCTTCATTAAAGAATCCATCACACTCACCACACCTAACCATATTGAAAGTATGATAGTGGTAGCGAGCCGCATTGAGGATGCTAGATTGGTGATTACAGCCGGACTTGAGACACTTCAGCTGGAGCTTACAAGTAGCATCTTCATTGTCACAATTAATCTGAGAGCCAGGTTCATATTTTCCTGTGAGAGTTATGTGATCCGAAGCGTGCTGGAAGAGTTGCAAAACGTTCTTAAAGCATTTGGGACACTTGGGGCATTGAATTCGGTGATTATTGGTGCCGGCGATTGACATTCCGTCATTCTTATATCTAAAGCCTTGATTATAATCTGCTAAGCGAAGTTCTTCGAAGGATAGTTTCCAGCAAGAAAAGCGGCATGTAATACTCTGGAAATATTGCA
Source organism: Botrytis paeoniae (assembly GCA_004786145.1). Lineage (NCBI taxonomy): Eukaryota > Fungi > Ascomycota > Leotiomycetes > Helotiales > Sclerotiniaceae > Botrytis > Botrytis paeoniae. Next base: position 23,834 of record PQXI01000015.1, on the reverse strand, counting down.
AATTGTTGGAGTTGATGTCATTCTCAATGAATGGCGAGAACTGTGGCAGACTTTACACTCGGAGCATTTGAAGTTACTGTGTTCTAGTTTCTTGTGAATCTCTAAATGTTTTGGTCCTTCGCACATTTCTTGGCACAGGTTGCAGGCCCATGTGTGATGATCGGCAATGTGTCGCTTCAGAGTGGCTTCGAACAGGTACCCCCTGCGACATTTTTGGCACTGGAATGGATGAGCTGGAGAGAGCGCATGCTGCTCAAGGGCTTGAAGCGTTCTGAACACTTTGTCGCATGGCAAACACTTCAAGTTGTGGTGTTCAAGCTCATGTGCGTTGAAGTGTCCTCAAACTGTGAAGCATTTTCTGCATTCGTAGCAGTGGTATGGATGTACAGCATCAACATGGGCGGTTCGCGCAGTGGAAGTTCGGAAAACTCTCTCGCAGAATTGACAAGATAGCTGATGTTGCGACTTATTATGTGAATCCAATTCGTCTTGGTTGTCGAACGCCTCGTTGCAATCACGACAACAGAACGTGTGTTTGGCTGCAGTATGCATTTCTCTTGCCTGTTGTGACCCGAAAGGTTTGAGTTCCTCGCAAACGACACAGACCCAAGCCCGTTGATGACGACGATTGATGCAATGCGCGAACATCTGCTCCTTAGTGTCGAAGGTAGCTTCACAGGTCCAGCACATGAAAGCCATAGTGAGCTTAGTTTCAAAAGACCGGGTTTATAGAGTTGAGAGATATGACTGGAACAACTAGTTAATTACTACCAATTGAAACATATTCTTTGGATATAATAGCGAACAAACCTGAAAATTTACATAGAGTGGCGGAACTATCTTCCGGTGATCAGCTGGGACGATGAAAATATCTTTGAATGAGCTAAGTCTGGATCCTGAGAATGAAATATAAATCAGAGAACAAGGCTTGATGGATCTTGGACATTGAAGTTATTGGCTCGAAGAAGAAGCCAATCGATACACGAGTACCGAATATTACAATAGTCTCAGACAAAACCACAAGAGTGTCGGGAAACTCAAAGGTGTAAAGAGAGGCAAATGTGATGAGACAGCTAGACGGAGATACGGATGGACAAAATAAAGAAGAAGAATTCGGTCACCCTGAAATCCAATTAATTGATTTTTGATGCTTAATAGAAGTTGCAGAGAAAGTAGAATGCTTCAATGTGAAGCCCGACTGGTCAACAATCAGGAGAATTGAAAGAGAATATTGTATTGTAGAATCGAGATAGAAAAGGTTGATACAATGAAGAGAAAGGAGCGTTTCAAGCGTTGTACAATTCACCGGAATTGTTGTGGTTGAGAATCGAAAGAGTCGGAATAATTTCAAGAAGCTGGTGAAGGAAAAAGGTTACGAAGGGTGATTTCCATTAGCGTGGTTGGGTTCTAACCCCCCTCAAAGGTACATCTTCACTCCTGGCAGGGAGAAATAGAGAGAGGAAAGAAATAAATGAAAAACTGACGTCGGAAGCTTCAGTCTCTTCCCCGAATGAATAATTCAATGAGTACCGTCTCAAATGTATTAATACTATATTAGAACGATGTATACACCAAACAAACCTCAATTTGACACATGAGAGGGTAAAATCCGATTGGAGCGACTCTAGCAGCTTGCTTGAATAACTTTGAATCTGAAGCACATCGATGATGAGTCTTTCAAATTCTCTTGAGAATCTCACTCAAACTTCACTTGCAGTTTTACCTAGCCACTTTTTACAGTTTTAGATGTGACATAGCCTGCTTACCACGAGCCCAACAAGTGTAATTCTCCAACTACCTAACTGAGAACATCTGAGCATCTTCATCGCCTTCACCTCTTCATACCTTCCTCTAACAGATCTTCCCTGAGGTTTATTACCAGATAAGTAGCTCGAGTTGTTTTTTGCCAAGATATACTTAACCACTCCCACGCCATTTTACTTTTGACTTTGCTACGGTAGAAGGTAAATTGGCATCTATAGTCGAAGCGTCGGTGAGTCCTTGTTGATATTGGCAACTGATAATCTCTACCCCGGCAACGGCAAGTACATGACTATTCGTGGAGATGCCGGCATTGCAACCGGCTTGAGGGTGTATGTATGTGATGCGCGTATGTATCGGCGTATCGTCATCAGCTGGGGCGGAGTGCAAGTCTTCGAACCCAAGCCATGATCATCAATCGAGCGCAGTAAACCCTCATCCAAATGCCAACCCATTGGCAAGTACCGGAGAATGATTCTTCGACCAAATGAGTACGAGAACATTCTTTGAGTCCCACATCGCAAGGCTTGCTATTTCTTCGGGCAGATCCAAATCACATGAGCAATCGGTGCACTTGTACATCAAGTCAAGAATCAAGATCTATCAACCGGATGAATAAGTGGTAAGAATGAAAAGTCTCTTTGGTAGGTAGAAAAGAAGATTTCGCATAAGGGACGATCAGGCAAGAGGACATGATGTGATGTTGGATGGAGAATCAGCAAGGGACTGGAGTCTAATTACCGTGAGATCTTACGAAGTACGGTAACCGAGATGTATACCCACTCCGCCTATCAGGGGCTATGTAATTGATGCCAAGTAGATATCCAAGGATTGATCTGGGAAAAAGCAACCTAAGAAAGAATACTCTTCATATCTAATATTATGCAGACTAGCTTTATATTCCATTTTAAGATAAAACAAATGGTGTCATGTACAATCATTGAGCATCAGTTCTTCTATGGTTTATTCAAAACTTTGACAGGCAAAGAATAGATTTGATTCAAGCCTGCAGATTGCTTATCTCAACCATGCTCGAGCGATTCTATGCTCCTTGCACCTCTGCCGGCGAGGCATTCCACCGACTTGAGCGATCATTGGGCATCTACCAATCCTTGGATCATGACAGGCATAATGCCATGCCATGTAAACAGGGCGAGCTTGAATCAAAGTGAACTTTAATAGATCACCAGCAGATTCGGATCGGCTTCCACTAGTTACTTCCGAAGCATCCTTATATCGCACAAAATCGTTTCCAAGCCTTCAATTCTTCAGAAAATTTTTGGGGTTCAACTCAACTTTCTTGCACAGCCTACAACGTCACCGCGGCTTTTCAAGGAAGGGTTACACCAAACACGATAGACGATGACCTGATGGCTTGCGGGGAAATATGACACATCTCAGACGAACAATACATTCAATGGTGGTGTGTGGGAAGAAGAACCGCTTTGGGAATCTCTCCGTGCGGCACGCTCTGAACACATGCCGCGACTGATGACGGTCTGGCGGGATCAAGGCTGAAGGGTGGTTACTCTAAGATGTGATGATGAGAAATAGAACACACTGGTGCAAGGTGACATAGGCTTGCAGGCCGAAAAGTGGATATTTAGACATGGTAATCTATTTAAGGTTGGAGGTAGCCACTTTATGGTAATTTTACCGGACACTTACTGGTGAGAGGGGCGGTAGGAGCAAGCCTCGCAAGCAATACATTCTTTAGGTCAAAAGCCATTTAAAATTTCTTACAATCACTGAAGATAAATTGGACGTTTTGAACGGAGTTTTGCTTAAGGGTTTATGGTTCTAATTTAAGGATTGCGGAGGTTCCGGAGCATACAGGTTAGTCTCTCCCGAACAAGGGATATACAGGTAGGTGGGTTTTAAGGTCAGTGCCATTGCTGATCGACTGCTACTCCTTGTTGGGTAAGAGGGGCAAGCAGAGAAACAGAGTTTCTTAGGGTTTAGGTCACTTTCTGCTCGCATGGGTAACTTGCTTTCATATATGGTAGCGAATCTATAATTGGGGAGGTTCTCAACTTTCTCATGCAACAGTTGTCTCATACACTTGAAAATCGTTTATTGGACGTGCGCTTGAACTTTAAACATTCACAGGCGTGATAGGTAGGCTTTCACTTGTGATCTTGGTCAATGCGGCCACGCTTTCTAAGCTGCTGAGCAGGGTCTAGGCCTCTTCTTGTTGTATTCCGTCGATATATACTATTTTGTTCAAATATACATTGGGTCGCCGCCGTTGGTTGAACATTCTTCCGACTACTCAAGTATGTCTGATAATGTCCACCCTTCGACACGCGGTGTCCACTCGAGTTTTCAGTCAGATTCCACTTCCGACTCCGCAAATATGGACGCTGAAGCCTCAATTCCTCGCAAGAGCAGCCTGGCCATGCCTGCTTCCTCTTTTGGTTGTAGTCAGTGTCCTAAATCATTCAATAGGCGCGAGAATTTGAGTCGTCACATGAAAACCCGTAAGTGAGCATAGATTAGAATGAACCTCGGGCACTAAAAAGCTTATTCACCGCTAACAAAATAACCTCATAGACGATGTTCCTCGGACTCACATTTGTCAAATATGTGAAAAGACTTTTACTCGGAGTGATTTACTAAAAAGGCATGAAGCCGGTCATGAACGATGGGACAAAAAAGAACCAAAGTCTGAAGGCCGAAGAGGATCGGTAAAGCGAAGGAAGACTTCTGAAGATCCTGAAAGCCACGACAACCTTGAAAACTTCAATTGGACGCCTACAAGTCGATCAGAATCAGCTCATCTATCTCCAATGCAAAGTGGTCCATCGTTTCCGACAGAAACGGTAACGGCAAATTACTCAACTTCCTTTCAAGAGCCTACTGGGATAAATATACCGTTCCTCGAAGCGGCGCCTAGATCATTTGGGGCAGGCCAACAACTAAATATCAACAACAATGTACCCCAATCAATGCCAGTTCTTGGTTTCCTACCCCAGGAGACGCATTCTTTTACGCAGCAATACCGAGATCCATACCAAGACACAACATTAGACCACCAGTTTCCTACGAATCCTCTTGGTATAATGGGATATTCTTATCAGATACCCCTCAGTCATACTTCATATTTGCAACCGGAGAACAACCCAATGGGAAATGCGTGGGTTTCTAACGACTTATATGCTACCATGGTTGAAACTGGGAACGAATGGGAAAATGCTGGGAAGCTTTTCAATCAAAATGTTCCTGTGTCGGATTCTATACAGCAACATTTTAGCAACATTAAACTGGATAATTCAGGTCCAACTTCTACAATGCCAGCTAGCGAGCCTCATTTTGAATACCATCAACCTAAAAATGATATATTGGGATCTGGGCCAACACAATCTGCAAGTGTCGCAAGCGTTTCTTCACCCCCAAATCTACCTTGGGGTGAAGATAAGTGGCCTTCTTCGTGGAATCCTAGCTTGAATCCAACTCCAATGTTGGAAGCTGATCCAATTGATATGCCATTTGATCATCCTCTGTTTCAAGACCATAACCCAAGATATGATATTTCAGAGTTGACATATTACAAAATGCGAGATTTCTTGATATCTCCTGTTCATGAAGTTCCTAATAGAAAACAACTTTTTACAATGCCACCATTGTATGTGGTCAACATCTTCATTGGGCTTTACTTTAAGCATTTCTCACATCAAGCACCTGTACTGCATCATCCTACCGTGGATACTAATCAACTTTCTCCGCCATTATTATCTGCCATGATGATTATCGGATCTACTTATAGCCATGTTAAGAATGGAAGACGACTAGCTATCGTTCTAATTGAAGTTATCGGTTGGCATTTGCTTGCCGCTATTCGTCTAGACATGAGCTTAATTCGAAACCCTATGACGATTTTCACCGAAGCCTTACTCATCCACATGGGATTATGGTGTGGGAATAAGCGTGCATTCAGCGTATCTGAGTCTTTCAAAGGGCATGCGGTCTCCCACATGCGTCGCTTATACGAGAGTGAAAAGTCGAATATGCCAAATAGATATTCTTCTGTGGATCAAACATTGAAAGATCCCCAAGTTCGATGGAAACGATGGATCGACGAAGAATCTCTTAATAGGCTTTACTGGGTTGTCTATGCAACCGATCGCCAATTCTCTGCGCTTTGGAATCAATCGTCAGCAATGACAATTGGTGAATTGGTAGATGTCAGCTGTCCTTGCGATGAAGTCTTTTGGTGTGCTCCTTCTGCCAGCGATTGGAATTTCGCGCTTGGATCTGCAAAGGTACCACAGTCTTTATCTTTTGCAGCTGCTATAGGACCATTTCTTTTTTCTCCCACTCCATCCTCGTCTATACCCCTTTCGGGTCATTTCTCGACGGGAGAGGAGCCTATATTTCAACCCCACCACCTTCCATTGCCGAATCTTAATTCATATACCGCATTTCTTGTTCTGCTCGAAATTCAACGTCAAATATTCGATGCCTCACAAGAATCTTTAGTTGCTAGCAAATTCATCAACAGCCAAATCTCACCAGAAATCTACGAAAGTCCACCCGGCCATCATCCTGCTTCATCTCTCTCACAGGCCCTCAGATCCCGCGTTTCTGCGAGGAGACAAGAACTAGCCTGTACGTTGGTGTACTATATATCCTATTGCCCCATACCGATGACCAAACTAATCGAAATCCAGACACGCTTAACCGCTTTTCCAAAACTTATTTACGGCCTCATTTGACTATCCCCCATTCCACATCTCATATTTTCCACCATATCTGTATTGTTCAACACCACATCACAAGTCTTTTCCTCCATATTCCTTTTGCCGATCTATTGAATGCGATTGGAAAATCGAGTCAGACGGGTGTTGTGCATGCTCTAGAAAGATTGAGATTATGGGCACAAGAAGATCCAGAATTAGCTATTGATGTAGCTGTCCGAGCTGCTACTGCAATCATGGAATCAAATAGAGATCTTAATGTGGATGTGACAGGCCGAGAAAAAGGAAGCGAGGCATCCAAGGAAACAAAAAGTGATATGGTAGATACAGGGGTTTACGGAGCCTCATTAACAATGATGACTCATGTCTTTCTTTGGGCTTTTGCACAAGTCGCGGATACAAAGCAAAAAGATAGTCTAATGAAGAGACTGAGAGGACACAAGAATACAGCAGATGATGCATTTTTGGAGATATTGGGAAGTGAATTGATGGATGAAGAGGATAGTGAGGAATTAACTGGCAAGGGAAAGAACATAGACTCGGGAAGACCAAAAGTGAAAGGGGTGTCGAGATCGCTATTTAAAAGTGCAGCGGATACCCTAATGCGGTTTGGGACTTGGGGAGTTGCGCTCGATATGGCGATGTTGCTACGCTTCAAAGCGGAAGGTTAGGGTGAGGAGAGAAAGAAGATGATGATAAATTCAACCGGAATCTTCTGGTATGGATGGTAACTGTATATTATACAATTCAGACCAAACCTGGGTCGAGTGAAGCTATATGACTTCTCTAACATCTTGAAGGTTCCTGGAAGATATTATTCTAGCGACCCTCAGTCATGTATTTTTATGTAGAAATTTACCAAATACACCGTACAACGTGTACCAATGACAAAAGCATGACACTCATTTCCTCGATTCCACCTCCTCACCATCTACTCCCATACTCACCCTCTTCACCATCCCCAAAATCCTAACACCCACCTCCCACCAACTCCCCATCCCCTCATCCACCACAAACCCATTCCGTTCCCACGTCCTCACCGCTACACCCCTCGCATACAAACACACTAATCCCTTCCACTCTGGCACCATCCCTTTCTCCTCCTCACTCAACGCCTCTTCCGAAAATCTCGGATTCTCCCCCGCCCATTTCAAAGCAGCTTGGATCAAAATATCTGCATACCCTTTCCCACGATGCTCCTTCAGAACAGCCAATCGACCAAGTCTTACATAAGGCTCTATCCCATCGTGTAGAGTAGATGCGGGATTGACTTTATAAGCAGGAGAAGGCTGGAAAAATAACGTTGAAGAGGGAGGAATTTCAACGCTGGGAGATCCGGCAATAATGCGAGTGTGGGGGAGAGGACGGAGAGTATCTGGGTAGGGGAGGAGACGGAGTGTTCCTACTGGGATGTAGGGGTCTTGGGAACCTTCTGAGAAGGAACAAGGTGCGTAGATAACGGAATGCACAGAGCGCGCATCGTCGTTATCGAGATGATGGATGAGTGGAACGGCGCGTTGTTCGTAGACGTATACTTGTTCGCGCACGGAGCAGGAGTCTTTGAAAATGGGGATTTGGGAGGTGGAGGGGCAGGGTTGGGAAGAGGCGGGGAGACGACGATCCCAGGTGTGGAGGTGGGAGCGGGGGGGAAGTTGGATGGAGAGTTTGTGGGGAGGGGGGTTGGGCATTGTGGTGGTTTGGGGGTTGGGGGTTGAAGTTTGGATGGAGAGCGAGGAAGTGAGTGGGGATTTGGTGGATGATGGATGGTGGATAATGTCAGAATTGTAAACATAGAAATAGCACGTGGAAAATAGGTAAAGATGAGAGGTACACGGAACAATTTATGCTAAATTGTTTCTCAGAATCATAATGAGTCATCCGGCCACTATCTGCGATTTGGAGGATGTGATACTGATAAGACGCGCAGCTTACTCTGCTATAGCATGCACTGGCATGTCGTGACTATTCAAAACGTTCATTGAATCTAGGATGTCCAGAAGATTGAAGGAAAGTAATCGTTTGTAATTACAAAATGGACTGCTGTGATCTATAATGTTCTAATGAACGCTAATATGCAAAGCTTCAGAATACCCTAACTCCTATCCTATGCATCCTATGCAATTCCTGTAAGTTATATCATGGTATCACCCAAATGACTCGCATAAATCCCGTTCTCCAAATTAGAAACCCCGTAGGTAAAAGAAGATCATGCCTGAATAAGATCAGGCACAGCAGGTCCAACTCCCCTGAGCAATACTATACGATTGCCGCTAACCAAAGCATCTCCAACCTTCTCGTTGAATTCTAAAAGTCTTCCAGCTTCTACATGAAAGATTCTAAGCTTGTCCTTCTCATCCATTCCCTGATTATTGACGTTTTCTACTTGAAGTGCCTTCGCCGCTGCGTCCAAAACCCGACCCATTACCCAATCTTTTGAATAGAAGAAAGCACCAGTAGGAAATTTCGAAGTCGTTGTCGCGGCTTCCGCGTCCACATTTATGTATACTCTCTTTTCCGGAGGTACCTTTGCATCTCCTTTTGCGGTCTTTTTGAGTTGGTTGACGGCTACCAATCTTGCAGCTGCGGATGAAGGTTTCGGCTCAGGTAAGACTCGAGTTGATGCGACCTTTGCTTTTTGTGCCGCTCCCCAGGCCCTTAATTTTCCAAAGGCCAATTTTGCACTTGTTTGTTGTTCATTGAATCTGCCAACTCTTGCGCCTATGGGTATGAGGTTTTTACAATCGTGGTCTTCCCCCAATCGATGTTTGAGACAATAGTCCCGATTACATATAGAACAATGTACACCTGTCGATAAACTCGTTCCAATTGTCGTCTTACAAGTCGGTGATGCGCATGGCTTTTCAACATCTGCCATCATTTTCCCTTCGCCCAAAGAACGTTTGGATTGATTAGCTAGCCGGCGTCTGGCTGCCCATTCTCCAGGTTTTGAACAATGATGACTAGATTCCGTACGATGATCGAGACAAAATGTTCCGCGACATGATTCGCAACGAAATGGGAGGAAGTCTAATTGATTGCAGTATTCGTATTGGCAATGTACACCGATTAATGTTGGGTCTTTTTCGTCCATGGTACTGAAGGATGTATCTTCTGGAGTTTCTGAGTTTGATGAGGAGGCCATGATGAAGGATAGGAATATATAAACACCTCGAATAGGCTTCCAATGTGTCGTACTATGGGCGGGGTTAAGATGTGTAGGTGTTAAAAAGGAAATGAATTAGTGACGATGGCGAGGCTGATTATGAATGCACGTCTAGAGGCTTCTGGAATATAGCCTGGGCAAAACGAAGCTAACGTTACGTCAAGGCTTAGCGTCGGCCCCTAAACTTTCCGTGTATCAAAAAGGGATGCGAAATAAACTATCGCTCTAAAGAATTGCTAGAGAGGACAACATTAAGTGGTTTAAATATCCTTATGTAAACTATTCAAACGATCATTCAGTTGTTGTGTCAATGATTACTTCTTGACCTTGAAATAGGGAGGTTTGTTAGGTTTTCTCCAATAGCAATGGAATATCGGCAGGATGGATCCAAAAATGGACCATATAAGGATGACCTGCAGGACAGGAGGGGGCTAAGCCTCATCATGTGTTGAGTGTTGAAAACTTGCAAACGTTGATTTCTATTTCAAAAGTGGAAAACATTACGAACAACCTTTTGCACGAACAAGCATTGATTACCAAGTCTTTATTTCATGTAATTGAGAAGCATCCGGGGCTTAGATAGACTGGCGGGCTCACCATCATGGCTCTTGAGGTAATTGGTGGAATAGCGAGCATTCTTCAACTCGCCGGAACTGTCTACACGATATCAAAAACTCTCTACGAAGTGGGGGAAGCTTTATCCAATGCCCCTTCCGATATTAAGGATTTAACAAGGGATCTTGAAACTTTCTCAGATGAGCTTCATCTGTTATCCACATTACTTCACGGTAAAGATGGTCGCTATGCAGATCAAGTGTATAGGCTAAAATCATTGGGGATTGTGCGACAATATGCACGAAAATCGATCGAATCATTAGGAAATTAAGAAGCGGTAGTGTATTGGCTAAAATTAAATGGTTGTATAAAGAAAAGGAAATTATGAAGTTGCTGGCGAGACTTCGTGACTTAAAGTTAAGTCTGATGGGTATATTGAGTGTATTGAGTGTACTGAGAGTCGATAATATGATGGACTCCTTGGGTATAAATAACCCCAGTTTAATTGGAGGCCCTAACAGACATGGTCTATCGACAGAGACACGCATGCAAGTGGAGGACACGAGACTGAAACTGGCCGGCATGTCGATGAAGGATACTACTGGAGTCTCTTCAGGGTCAAAACCTATGTTATCATCAAGCGTATGTCAGTCTTTGGGGGGCTCAAACTCTACTTTAAGTACATCGGCTACATCGGCAACCTATGTTGGTCCCCCAACAACTAGAGTGCCCAGTACAGCCAGTTTTTCTGCATCGTCATTCCTTTCAATGGCAGTGGTGCCAGATAGCATGCCGCCAATCCTAAATACTCACGCAAACCAGTCTGTGGATTCCTTCCACAGCGCCTTATTATATCAAAACCAAGACTCGTTAGATGGCCAAATGAGTAAGTCTTTAAGGTTCAAAACCTGAGATCTGCAACATGTGATGCAGATAGTGTTTTTTGAAACTGGGCTAACATGTCGAAATGTTAGAACAAGTGGAGAGCTTCCTCAAACCAGAAGATCTTAACCATGTACCTGTGATACTACAGTCTGTAATGGTATCCGATGGACATGACAGACCTTCATTTCCAGCAGAAGAGAGCCGTCAACTAGATATTTCAGTATCAAAATCTCTCAAGAGCTGGAGAAATGAAATGGCTCTTTCAGCGATGAAGCATTTCAATATGAATACCATAGATGCTGAGGAATGGGCCAAGCACCTTCCAGTTCCTAGCAGTCTTTTGGCAACCACTGAGCCTACCAATCAAGCAGAAACCTCGCTCCACCTACGAGTCGAGAGCAAGCCTCAGAAAATAGGGAGATACAGACTTGAAGTGGACTTCAAAGAAGCCCCATCGCATTCAGATGCTAACCATCACTCACACATCTTTACACCACCTGCTGCTGAAGCCTTCCGCTACAACGTTTCTGCCCACACTTTCCTATATTTTCCAAACATAGTTCTATAGAGAGCGATAGTACGAAGGGTCAAAATCATCAAATTGATGCAGTGTTGGGTTCTTCAATGGCAGGGGGGACACATTTTAGCGAATATGGCGATGATGGGCCTCTAATAGAGGAAGTTGATGGCTATGATGGATCTCCCGCTTATTCCCCAGCGAGCCCAGTCTACAGTTCCATGGAAGCCGATAGCTCTCCAATCCAGGCTGATACAACTTTATTGTCTTTCACGGGAGGTAAAAAATGTCCGAATAATTCCAAATTCATGGACGAGCCTGCGATCATCTATGATTGGCCTCTTATAGATAAGGAGAAGATGACCCCGAGTTCATCCAATTCTACCGGGTTGGAAAGTAATGATGTCACGGAGTACCATGGTTACAATACTAATTTTACGGAACAAGCTAATTTATCCTCACAAGTTCTGTCAGGTTTTGGTTCTGGTAGTCTCGATGCGTCAAGTGCACAAATTAGATGCTTCGCTACTTAACACAACAGACCGGATCCTTCAAAATGTAGGTTAATATGAAAACCAATATGTGCATGTGTTTAGCTAATATAATCAGGTCTACCTCGGAAGCTTGACTTGCCAGTTCATGAAATGCAGCTCAGACTTCTCGAGGTCCAAAATAACAGGAGGTTGAAAGTGGCAAAACGGGAGCAGCAAAATAGCTATCAACAATCATTAGAAACATCTCACCAGGCAAATTTAGGGAGTCCACTTCCCCAACTAGATATACCTGCCAATGAACTCGCGTACCGGGGTTATCAGAGGCAATCTATACTTATCGAGAAAGAGAATAAAGACAGGTTAGTATTTACACAACAGAAGCAGCAGTCATCTACTCAACAACCTCGACGAATTCAAACACAACACCAACAACAACAACAACAACAACAACGGCAACAACAGCAACAACAGCAACAACGGCAACAACAGCAACAACAGCAACAACAGCAGCAAATGGCTCAGCTGTCTCCCCATCGACGTCTCGGAGTTATTGATAGAGTTCTTAGGGTGGATTTCGAGCGATGGCGTAATGTTGATGCCTGTCAAAGCATGGAAATCTCGGCTAACATACCATCGGGACTCTGTGAGCTTGGAACGGAAGATTTGTTACCCAAGCCACAGCCTCAAGAGATTCAAATGCAAAGCCAAGCATCACAGAAAGCTTATAAAAGAGGTGGACAGCCTTCTTATCTGTCTATGTCACTTTGTGGCAAGAGCGAACCTCGCGGACCTATGGAATTTCCCCTAGATTATACTAATGGTATCTCGGGACAAGTTTTTAAGTCGCCGAAAAGTGATGAATCGAATGATATCTCTATTTTCCATTTCCAGAATGAAATTTCTAACAAGGGCCTAGGTGGATTTTGGCTCAGAGGTCTCATAAATGTTGAGTCATTTGATGCTGTCATATGGCGTAATTTACAACAGTACTTGAATCGGGAGCGCGTTTACACTACCTTAGAAGTAGGCTCAAATCCGCTTGTTGCCAATTTAGATTGGTCTGCAACTCCCTCCAAAGAGAGGATAACTCTACGCCGTCAAATGCTTCCGCGTGCTGCTAGCTCTATCCAAAAAATACTTGATGTTCTAGCCGTGATGGAAGAGACAACCGGCCTTAAAATTGGAGCTATTGCATGGGCATGTCTTTTGGGTGCCGTCGAGGTATGTTGATTTGTATCCATCAAACAATAGTAAGCTAATTAATTTTTACAGAACTTGCTTTCGCTTGGTCCTAATTGGACAGCTGATTCCCAAATCAGAATTATCACAGAAATGAGCGAAATTGTTAGCATAATCGCTCGATATACCGTCTTGGAGAATATTTATGCTCAGCGGAAAGGAATGAGTCTTGATAAAGATTATGAAAAATCTCTTATCAACCTATCCACTCATGTTTTGATTTATCTTGGAGCTTTTGTTCCAAGTCTCTCAGAGAGTAACACGAATGCCGATATGAAGCCCTATTTTGATAAAATCATCGAAGCCGACACCGCATGTCGCGGGTTCACGGTTATCGTGAGCGCCGAGAATACTACCATTGATCGGAAATGCTCATTTGAGGAATTTTCGGATGATTCGGACGACACTGAAAATTCAGACGGGACTATCTTAGGAGTCGATGGTAATGATGAAGTGAATAACATGCCATCGTCAGCAAAGCGCATTAAGTTATAAAAATGGGAGTCTGTTTGGGGTGGTAATCTTCTGGTGTGAAATATATACCCTTGTTTATGTTGTCATTATATTTCGTACTTGTATTTGCCTGTAAATTACCTTCATTATTTGTGTCTTATTACGTGAGTCAAAAACACTTATCATATGGAAGAGATGGATCCAAAATCACTTGTGTAGAAGAATAAAATGGAACCTTTTGTGAGCGAAACTCGTTCATCAATTCGGGCGAGGAAAAGTCTCAAGATCTAGGTAAGTGCAATATACCAAATAATTACAACGATTATCATTTTCCGCATAGTAGAATCTCGCACCAAATTCCCAAGAACAGAGTTTGCTACTCCAAATTGCTCTTCCAAGCGATAGCACAAATAAACGAGACATCAACGGTCTAATCGATCATTACGCTCACCCTTCATTTCCTCTCTATATATCACTCTCCAAACTACTACCCTAGCCTCTAAATCCCAACGCCCTCTTTAGTGCCACCAATTTAGACCTCGCTTCCCTCGTTCTAACCCTTCTACAACCAACACAAACATTTTTATCCTCATGATTCCAGGCATAACATCCCAACTATTCAAATTGATTAATTAGCATTCTCTCCAAGATTCCACATCTCAGAAAACAAGAGTATTAAGCGAAAGAAGTTAAGACATACCATCCTTTCCTCTAAATCCTCATTCGGCACACACTGCCACATCTCCTCAATCTCCTCCTTATTCCCTCCAAAATAATCTATAGGTCTTCGAAGCGTCTGTATAACTCCAGAGAAGTCGAGGTCGATGGGAATAGCAGGTGGCTTTAGAGCTCTGAAACGCTAGCTTTCAATATCGTCGATTGTGTAGTCGCGAGGATTAAACAGGGGTTCGGCCCGAGGGGATCCATTTCCTGGATGACTTCTACGCCGCGGTCTCTGTGTTGACACGGAAGTCGATTCTGGGTTTGTGTTTTGATGTGGATCCTCAATATCTGAAAATTGGCTTTGTGATTCATTTGCGCGATGTAAGAAATAGGGAATAGAGTTTTTATCGTGGGTATCACTGATTCTGCAATGCCTGTCTCCAAAGCTATTATCTAACTCGTACTCTGCATGATTCTCTTGGTTTAGTGTGCTGGTATACTGACCCTCGAGATCAATTTCACTGTCTTCATGGCGTCTTTGACGAATTAAATTATTGAAATAAGGATTTTGATTTCCGGACTGGCTTCTAGGATTATTTTCCTCTTGTGTGAAACTTCCAGGAATAGAGAATTGAAGTTCTGGATTACTGGTGCTGCGAGGTCTTCGTATGGGTATATTAGTGAGAGTCTGTCTTGGATTTTGCGCGAAGCTTTGGGTATTGGCTCCTTGAATATCATGGTCTTCGACTGCATACGATGAGTAGGGGGTTTCGATGTCATCGTGGCGACGAGAATGTTGGTCTCTTGGATGGTCGGTACTGTGATGCATTTGAGGAGAAGGGTCATGAAAGCTGTGGATGATAGATTGCTGACTCTGTTGGCTCTCTATGTCATCATTTAACCAACGGAGAGGGGGAGAGAGAAATCTCTTGAAATTTGAAGGTGAATTCATATCTGTGGTGGGCATGGCTAATAGTTCGTCGCTTGTCTTTGTGTATTATTGGGTTGAGGTATTGTCGTGAAGATGTAGATACAAATCATGCAACTATTGCTCTGAGGAAAAGTCAAAGGTTCAAGAGGTAGTTATTAAATCTCTATCCAAGTCTTATTCGGCGTGTATACGGTTATGAAGATCAAGACGATGGGTCGGCTTCATGCCGCACATTGAGGGCAATCTTGGATAGTATCTGAATCATTAAATACATTAGAGAAATACTAATCTCTTACACAACAGTACTTATAAATACTCAAAATCATCTACATTATTCAAATACAAGTTTTTTCATACTCCAATAACATAATAATGCCTTGATTAAATACCAAGTAACGCGCCTTTCGTCGTACTTGCCAACTGTAATCTCCAAAACTTTTGCTCGGCACACAAGAATAATTCCCCATCCTTTCCAAAGCAGAAGTTTGCTACGCCGCCAGGGACTAAAATGGTGCCGATTAAATTCCCGGCTGGATTCCAGACCTCCACACCATCGCCACAGCCGGAGTATACATTACCGTGAACATCACACTTGATCCCGTCTGGGAAGCCATCAACTGCATATGCAAAAACCCTTCGGTTGATGAGAAATGGTGCACCTGATGTCATGTGAACATCAAAAGCATAGATTGTTGCAGGACTAAATCGAAATCAGCGAAAGATCCATGATTGTAAGATGAAGAGACATACCGCGTTAAATCCTCGTTTCCGTCTCCGTGGATTTGATCTGTATCCGTAATATAAACCAATGACTCATCCGGCGAGAAAGCAATTCCATTTGGTCTACCAAAGCCATCTGCCACAACTCTAATATCTCCCGTAATAGGGTCGAATCTATATACTTGGCAAGGGAGTTTAGGCTTTAATCGGAAATCTTGCTCCCATCCATAACATGGATCTGTGAACCAAATGCTACCATCTTTAGCCACCACGACATCATTTACAGAATTGAACTGTCTTCCATGAAAGTTCGTCACCATAGGTTTCGGAGGTGAAGATCTTGGCATATGATAAATACCACCTGAGCCTGCGCTTCTATTTCCTTGAGCACAAAATAGAATACCATCTTGATAATTAACACCACCATTCGGCATGTCAATGCCTGGTGGTGGACGCATTTTAGCCCACTCGGCAGATTTGATACTCCCGTCGTCATTGCGATGGAGCTTAATTCTAGATATCAGAATAGTTGGGAAGTTTGCGGAACTGGTAGCTTGTAGGAGATTTGATGTGACATAAAGTTCATCATGGTCGGGTAACAAAACACAGGCTTCGTGAAAGAAAGGGTTGTTGGTCAAGCCAGCAGTAGAAAACAGGAGTGCATGTGACGGGGATTCGCCAACTAGTGATGCAAATGCGGAATCATGTTGAAGAAGAGTGACTTGGTCTGATAGACCATATGTGGTACTAGATGGCAACGTGTCAGCATCAATTCTATTGACGGAGCAACAAAGACTGACGTAACATTTCCGCTGCTTGCCTTTAGTTTGTCAACAATCTAATAAGACGTGTTAGTGAATAGCAAGAATGCAATAACGAAGTTTAAGATTACCTCTATCTTGGTAGGCACACTTGATATAGCAGAATTGGTTACTGCTGCCATTTTTGCGCCTCTGAAGCTTTAAGATTGATTTGAAGTTCAAAGCGTCGTAAACACCAAAGTAAAAGATTCCTAGTTTACGTAGGCATTGAAGCTTGTCTGGTCCTTTTTGGTTAAATGAGGTCTCGAATCTTGCTAGCAATAGCAATGGAAAAGGTGGGGTGGTGATGTCGGAGAGCTATCAGCCGGTATTTATCCGAGACATCGTGGGGGAATTTGGAACGACAACGACCAGAAAGCTCGCTCGAATGATCTTTGAGTAGAAAGCATTTAAACATGATCACCTTCCTGGCCGAAAATGTTGAGATTCTAAGGAGTTGAGCAATACCAATATTCACACGAGTTTCAAGAAAGACAGGAGTTTGAGACAATAATGTGCACACCTAGTCTGGAAGAATATTCCCTCGAGATATAACTCTTCTTTAAATGCCATTTCATTGTTCTATAGTATGCTATCATCTTCAGTTAACAACTGAGATTATTTGAAAGGTTCGTAGCGCGAATAATCAGTCTATATCGATTATTCCCCCGTTTACATTGGAGGTTCAACGGTTTTACGGGATTCGTTGGAGGATTATGATATGTTAAGAAAACACGACTAGAAGCATCATCACGTATCCCATGATACTTGCGAAAAAGCTTCAGACAGATATGATAGGAGCATTAAGTAATTATCCCGCTGACGAGTATTTTCGTGTTTAACATTACATTTATTGTTGAAGAAATTCAGACATTGACTCCTAATTAAGCTGCGCCAAAATTGAACCAACTATGCCATTTCATACGAACGAACAAAACAAAAAAGAGAGAGAATGTTCGCTTCGCGCTATTATATCCTCACCTACATAGGTATTCATCACTAACGATGCCCCAACCAATGACAAAACAAGAGACGGAAGGGAAAGTTGCCTTCTCCTCATTACATGTGTACTCATCCCAACCTTACTACTCCTTCCTTTACATAGCGCAAATCAACCCCACAGCCACCGCTAATGCCAGGCCCAGACTCAAACTGCACATAACCGGAGTCGCGTTTGAGGTGGTTACCTCGATTGGTCCTGTCGTCTGTGCCACCGTGCTATCCTTAGTGCCAGTACTACTTGGCGATGTTGATTTCCAGTTATCGACCCCGGTACTGCTCGCCCATGAGGAGGGCCAACTGTCACCCCTGGTACTACTCATCCACGACGACTCCCAATCATCAAACTTAGTACTGCTCGCCCATTTTGACTCCCAAGTACTAATCGGTGTTGCTGTCGTGCCGCCTACTACTCCAACAGGTGTAGTTTGCCAAGCAGTGGCAGTGGTTAAGATACTCTCGAGACTGTACACACTATCTAGTATGCTTACAGCATTATCGACATGGGACTTTGCGTCTGGAGACAGTGAGGTATACCAGTCCGGCTTGTTGGTACCGGAAAGTTGTTCGTCTAGCTGCGAAACCCCTGTTGGAAAGTATCCAAGGTTTGAGGCCGAGGTGGGAATTTTGGAAAGTTCGGAGGCAAGGGATGAAGGGATATCGAGGACAGTGGAGAGAGCAGAGAGACTGGAGACTATGCCAGAGCTGCGTTGAGATATGAGTGTCAGTCAGAGGCCATTTGACGGAGATAAAAGGAGAGCAAATCAGAAGGGGGAAAAATTGACGTGGAATCTAGAGAACTTACACTACAGCTGCCTGACTTGCATCCAATGCAACGTCCGGTATACCAGTCTGGTTTGGATCAAATGGATAATCCGTGACAGCATCTTTATTATCATCTGATGGATAATTCGCAAGCACCAAAGTGCAAAGACTAGCCACCATTACCAAAGTATTGATATGCATACTTGCAATTCTGAACGATACGTTACTGCTCCAATTCAAGTCACCTTACTAGAGGTAAGATATTTAAAAAATGATGTTTTGCATTCGAAAAGCTGTTGGAATTTGCAAGCGAAAGACAAAGAACATCGGAAATAAATGAAAGGATAACGCGAAACTATATGCATGTTGAGATTTGGATTCTTTCTTGCAAACATAGATATTTCGGATAGCTCATCATGAGCTGCATTAACTGCGTTTGCTTCCCACATTGCGTAACCCACCATGCAGGGCATGTATCCCGGGCATATACTTATTGTTTCGGTTTGATCAATCTGCAAAAACCAAAATCTATTCAAGCCTCAAATATTCTTGAAAAGTCGTCGTAATGAGAGACTCTTGGTTTAAGACACGGTTCGGCAGCAATAATCATGACTTAATAGACTGAGGTTAAAATGCGCATAGCTCAATGTTAGTAGAG
The DNA here is from genome assembly GCA_004786145.1 of Botrytis paeoniae. Taxonomy (NCBI): domain Eukaryota; kingdom Fungi; phylum Ascomycota; class Leotiomycetes; order Helotiales; family Sclerotiniaceae; genus Botrytis; species Botrytis paeoniae. Next base: position 4,534 of record PQXI01000015.1, on the reverse strand, counting down.
AACTGAGTCACACGCATGATGAGACGCAATATTCAATCTCAATTTGATATTGAAGTCTGTCAAAACTGCAGCGCTAACATGATCATCAATCTCCTTAATATCTTCTCTCTCCATTTAGTTCATGGAAATAAGACTAGGTCCCTCAGTCTCCGTACTTTCTGTAATCTGTGTAATTAATATCCTAAGAGATCTCAGTAAAACCGCGCTTGGCAGTTTCGCCTAGTCAAATAACACAATTGATTACCTGTATTCATACCTATTTCCCGCTCAAACATGCAAATGTGCTACTCTGTCGAATAGTCTTTGGAGAGACCGGAGCTCCGCTTGACGCCGCACTGCAACTTTCGGTACTTGACATGTTCACCCACACTATACGTAATCTAGTAACACAAACATTACGTGTGTTTGCACCACCACTTATTCAAAATACCTTCATGGGATGATCATAGTCAGACTAGAGCGAAGATCTGAATTTATTCGACAGCTTGCCACATCTTGGTGAAGATTTCTATTCATTCGGCGTTTTGCGTTTCGTATCCGCTTGCAGTTTGATAGAATGGAGTATCATGGGGTAGTCCGTAAGCTGACGCAGAAGTTTGCCGAAGTTTCTATATAGATCTTTTACCGTTTTGGGATTTATGTTCCATGTGCATGATTTAATCCATTGGAACGGCTTCAATGAGGCCGTAAAAGTCAGTACAGCACAGAGTTCGAGCTTATAAAATACCTCCCTTCACTTCTGCATCTACACAAGTCAATCTACAGTAACTCAGAAACGCAATAACACAGTCGTTATTCCACGCATCCTTCAAATATGTTCGCAAGAATTGATCTCGTTTAATCTCATCCGCAAATATATGTTTTAAACCCTCCAAATTTTGTAACATATTACGCGATTCAAAAAAGAAAAGCTTATTAGAGTTTTGGTATAATAGTCATATCGAAATAGCATCATATCAAAATGAACATTCCATACAATAGGTAATATCAAGAGACAGCCAAGAGAAGGGGTTTTCTCACTCACGGCTATTATCTCAGGGGATGGAATACCAATGTAACCTCATAAATACTGAATCGGGAAACTCCATGGTTGATGTAATTGTAGTGCCTTACTGAATTGAATTTTAGATCATATGTTCTCATCTCTTTCATATCTTGGATAGAATGCCCATGTCGTATCACAACCCTAGGATGAGCCCCCACTGGTAGCTCGCTGTGGTTTCTTGATCCATTTCAAATTCTTATTCGATATCTGGTTTCTATTACTATCATTGTCGGCCAACGATTATCTTTTCTTTTCCATTCCTTACAAAGCCGTTCTTGATATGTCCTGAATGCGTCTATGATTGCTGTCTGGCAGCTCGATTTTATATCAGCGGACCTTCATGAACGCTTGAAGCAGGCATAATGACTGGAAGCGTAGCGTCCCTGATGTGAGGGGTAGAAATAGAGGATACAAAAGTTTATAAGTAAAGAGAAGAGTGGTCAAACAAGAGGAAGTAACATCAGTGATTGATTTTAAAGTACTCAAAAAGATTTAGAAATGTTAGCTACAGAAGGTCACGCATTCAGGAGTCCCTTCGCCCACACCAGAATAATGATGGGTTTCTTTGCTCTTCATGTTATTCCTACATTGTCACATGTAATAATACGAGAGAAATTTAAAGACGATGAGACAGTACGGTTCCGTCATATGTTGCGTGGGCCAAATGGAATAGGACAGGAGCTACACTTCCCCTTTCCAACAAAATACATTTTTACGTCAGCGCTCAAGCTCTAATTTATCTTAATCTTCAGCCAAATCCTGCATTTGAGTCTTCAATCCGAGGGTCGGTCTGCGTTCCCAAGTCTTTTACGTAGGGTAGTCTAGATAGGTCGTATAAAACAGTCGGCTATGGATGACCATCTGTTGACTCGGGCTGAAGGGTCTGGGTCGACTGTTTGCCAGAATATTTGGCGGATTGATTCGCTTTGCTATTTTTAGATATTTGATTATAAATTGACTAGTCTGGTTTGGTTTTTCAGATTCCAAAGTCTAAATCGGAGACTTTCAACCCTAGATTTTTGATCTCTAGTATTCAACTCGGATTTCCTGCCTCACATTTCAAGCTCAGAATCAGATTGAAGCCATTCTATTCGAATTAAGAGCGGTTATGAGTTCCGAATTTCGTGAAAAAATATCTATAGATACCTAATTATAGTTCTTGAGGATCACTTTTCGTTCCTTCACGGGCCGGATCATAGGTCTGGTCTGGTCTTGAAGGGAAAATGTGATAAGAGTACAAAACCCACCATTAGCGAGACCTAGCTCTAGCTGTCTTGTAGGTAACCGGATTCCCAGCTTTTTCTGATTGCAAACACATCTCCTAGGCTCCATAAAAATATAAAACTATAAATATCTACATCAAGCAGCTCTACATTCAGATACATACTCATACATCCTCCCATCTTAGCTCAAACTATATACAAGTAATTTGTTGTTTCTAAGCAAAATCACATTATAACTTCCAGATAAATTCGACAAAAATGCCAGCATCCAATCAAACAAGTAGTACTGGAAAGAACAGCAGTTCTAATTCAAGCTCTACCACAGCTCCCAGAAAGGCTTCAAAAAGAAAAAAGACTGGATATACAGGTCAAGCTCAAAAGAATACTTCTGACACAACAACACAAATTCTCAGAGGACCTCTACGCGCTTCCCCAGAGCCAATGGATCGAAAATATCAGGCTGGAGAAGCATCAACAAAAAAACCTCAGTATTCCAGCTTATAAACCAAGGTAAAGCGAACCCCGTCGCTCAACTCGACTTTCGAGAATCATCCGAAGAAAAATGTTTCGGCGATCAACAACTATGGGATTGAAATCACGGCCCGAGCAGACCTGATTCTCTGGAATAAAGTAAGCAAAGTATTCTTGTTGATGATCAAATGCTTTGGTTAATACAATTGAAAAAAACGGAGGAGAATTTTCACCTCGGACCGAAGTCTTAAGGAGGAGAAGTTTTGCATGTTAAAAAGATGGAGGAAGTTGGCTAGCACTCTTTCCTTGTTAGGAAAGCCTTTTAAGTAAATTAGTGAGATAGAGAATTGAAAAACACTCCAACATCTGTAATTCCGGCTATAAGCATAAAATTTTGCTACATCTCATGTTGTTTGGTTTCACAGAAGTAGGCCGTAAGATACGCAAATCTATATTCTTTTGATTGTTCTCTCTCCTCAATGCCCCTTTTCAGTGACAGTATATTTTGTAGACGACCAAGTTAATTTTTGTGTAATCAATTGCAATTGAGCATCTCTATCCTCTCAGTTCTCGTTTTCTTGAAGTCACTTGAATAGATATCATCCCTCATAAGTCACTACACTTTCAATGAAGAAAAAAAAACTCATGCTGAGGGGATAAGACGAAAAGAATATGATAGCGGAGGTGAAGATTGACAATACACAATAACACGGAACGAAACTCTGTCATCCATGGAAGTCCTCCATGAGATGGGAGTTGAGACACTCGTTATGCACAACCAAGACTTCTGATGATAATGTCTACAATGACTGAAAACAATAATTCTAAGTAAAGGACGAGAGAAGGCGGAGCTAGGAAACAGCGAGTATAGAAGTTTTTGACGAGACAATCTGCTGTCGAAATAAATTATTTCAGGGTATTAAAAGGAGTAAGATTTGACAACACTGGAGTTCAAGAAATAAAGGGGAGGAATCAAGAACCTTCGAGTAGAAAAGCTCGACCAAGGAACAAATTGCCAAAACACAGATCGTGAGCTCAAACGTGTCTAAGGTCCTGAGAAGACTCAGAAGAGCAATGAACTTCCTTACCTAGAAGAGAACCATAATATTGACCATTATATACATCTCCTAACAGCCCCAACACTTGCATAGACACACCATCACCCAGTCTCTAATTGATCCATTCCAAAATCTCGAGATCCCTACTAAAAGAACTAGCATTCTCTTGAAATCAATCAGTAAATCCGTCAATATCTTTGTCCTTATATAAGGCCCTGGTATTCTCCAATTTTGAACTGTCAGAAATGGATTAAACTCTGGCGTCAGAAATTTTACGATCGCTGGAAGTCAGACTAATCATCTTTTCAATACTTTAGCCTTTACAAGAGTTAATATGCAACTGTGAATGAGACCCATAAGCACAAAAGTCAGAATGAATCCGATAACAAGAGAAAAAAATATCGATAAAGAGATGACAACGACATCAAAGTCAGAACAGGTGACAGTGAAAAATTGGGATGATATCAAATGAAATGTAAACCCAAAAACCACTTTGCTCCTGTCAAGGAAGAGCAAAGCGATAGATTATTAGTAATTTTCAACCGGGCCGTATAGGCGAGCCTCCCAGGGGGCATTACGGTTAGACTAACTGCGGGATAATTTCTAATTTACATAATCCCCCTTTCCTAGGGATGGGGTTGATTGATTGATTGATTGATTGATTTAATTAACGTCCACCTTCAGTCCATGACTATATAGGACGGCTAGACCAGAGGGTCTAGCAGATAAATTTTAAA